>JAOBYG010611046.1:3453-26447 GCA_025403545.1 Epizoanthus stellaris | reverse complement strand
ATCAGCGCGGCGTAGACGCCGAGCGGTGCCGACCATGGGCTTTGGGTGGTCAGCAGAAAGCCTGCCGAAGCCACCAGGATGGCGAATAGGGCGATATCGCGGAGTGCGCGCAGTTGGCGCCGCTCTTTTTCGTCGTGAGCCTCGCGAAAGTCCGAGCGTAAGCCGAGCACGACGCCCGCGGCGGCGCTTATGAATCCGAGCATCGTACCGCCGAGCAGTGCGAGGATCTTTGGCGCCAGCAGTTTTGAGGCGATGGGCGAAGCCACAGTAGCCTGGGATGACGCACCTGCCGCCATCGCCAGGGCGGATGCGGTAGGAGCTCCAGCCGTAGCTGCTAAAACGGCAGCGGTGAAAGCAGCGCCTGGAGCAGACCCCTTGGCCGCTTCAGCGAAGCGGTCGAGGACGTCTGAGCGCAGGCGCTTGCGCGCTCTTTCGAGTCGCTTGCGGACTCCGGCTTCCGAGAGCCCCAGCAAGGAAGCGACTTGCTTGCTCGAGCGGCCTTCGCGATGAAAGAGAATAAAGACTTCGCGCGACTCGTCCGGCAAGGCGGTGAGCGCCTCGGTGATGACCTCGAGGCGTTCTTGGTCAAGCAGTCGAGACTCGGGACCTGGCCTGGAATCGGTGGCTTTCGTCATCATGCCGTCGAGCGTTTCGGAGTCGGGGGGGGCCGCCAGGTGACGTTCCTGGGTACGGCGTCCGCGCAGCCGGCTGTTGGCCGTGAAGCGGGTGATCTGGCGGATCCATGGCAGGAAGCTCGAAGGGTTTCGCAGCTCACCAAGCCGTCGCCAAGCGATCAAATAGACCTCTTGAGCGACGTCTTCGCTGAGCGCGATATCGCGGCAGAGGGCGAGCGCGATCGAGGTCACCGCGTTGCGCGAGGCTTCGACGAGCTCAGTGAAGGCTTGGGCATCGCCGCTGCCGGCGGCCAGCACGGCGTTTTCCAATCGGGCGTCGAGGGAGGACTTTGCTGTCGACATGACGGTCTCAGCGGCCGGAATCCGAGTCGCGCAGGTGTTCAAGAGTGAGCTCGAGGAATCGATGTGGTGCATCGATCATGACGAAATGACGTGCCTCGTCGATCATCTCGACGCGGTGCTTGGGAATAGCAGCGATTTGGCTGCGATACCGTGCTTCGAGCTCCACGGCGGCTGCGGGCGTCGTGGCCGGCGCTCCGGCGCCGATCAAAAGAACCGGGCTTTTGATGGTCGCGATGTCACGGCGCAGATCTCGGGTCATCAGGTCACGCATGGCCGCCGCAATCGACGTCGGGTCGCTGCCGCCCGACATCGCAGCGATGCGGCGCGCTTCGGTTGGATCGGTGACCATGGTCGAGAGGGTGAAAGCCGTCTGACGATCGTAGGCCTCGGGAGACATCGCGCTGATCATGGCATGCATGGCATCGGCCTGCGCCCGTGCACTTTCGACGGTGGCGCCGGGTTGGCCCAGAGCGGGCAGAAAGGGCACGCCATCGACCGCTACGACCGGCCCGAAGAGCTCCGGCTCGGAAGCGGCAAGCCATAGCGCCATGACCGCGCCGAGGCTATGGCCGATCAAGGCTGGTTTGGCCTCTAAGCGCTGCGCCTCTGCGATGAGCGCGGCATGCACCCGGGGTAGAAAATCGCCCTCGATCGGCGGTTGGCCGGCGAAACCAGCCAAGGTGAAGACATACGAGGAATAGCCGGCCCTTTCGAGCGCCGCTGCTGTTGCATCCCAAACCTCGCCCGGGCTGCCGAGCCCGGGGATCAAGAACACGGGCCGTTCGCCATTGCCGTGGATCTGCAGCGAAAAAGGTTGGAGTCTCGATGGCTCAGTGTCCTCTGCGCTAGCTTCATCCGCTTTCGAGGGACTGGCAAAGGCTGTGAGGATACCGATCAGGATAGCTGCGAAGAAGCTGAGGCGGTATTGGCGTTGGCAGAAAGAAGGCCTGAATCGGAAAAGAGCGTTTGGCATTGTCTGTCCCCTTTGTCGGAAGGTTGGTTTCGACGCCTTTTGGCGTCCTCCCTAACAAAGTGGCAGCAGGTTCCGGAATGTGACTCGCGCCGGCACTTTTCTTCGACCAACAACAGACGGTCGCTGGGATCAATTGACCGTGATTCCAAAGCGCGAGGTCTGGTGGAAGGGCAGATAAGGGTAAATCTCTTGAAGGGAAATCTGCTGATTTGGCATAGAGATTAGAGTGTGGCTCCACCGTGATGTAGAACTCTTAGAAGCCGGTTGAATGCATGCTTGTCCGCGCCTCGAATATACCTGCCCGAATCGCCTCGCTGGGGGCAGAGCCCCTGCTCCCTAAACCACTAATCCACTGCCCGAAGCTACTGCTCAACAGCGGTCGCGATTCTTCAGGATCTCCCGAGTTGTCGCCGATTTCGGTTGTGGTTCCGGTCTATAACGACGCCGCCAATTTGGCTCTGTGTCTGGAGGCTCTGGCAGCCTCGACGTATCCGGAATTCGAAATCGTGGTGGTGAATGATGGCTCCGATGACGCCAGCTCTGAGACTGCCCAGCGCCATGGCGCCCAGCTGATTCAAATGGCTAAACGCTCAGGCCCGTCGGCGGCGCGTAATCGTGGCGCACAAGCCGCCCGGCATCCCTATATTCTCTTCGTTGATGCCGATGTCTGCGTGCAGGAGGAGACCCTCCGACTGGTGGCTGAGGTCTTTGCGGATTCGCGGGTAGATGCGCTTTTCGGTTCCTATGACCGCGATCCGGGTGCGCCCAACTTGGTGTCGCAATATCGCAATCTACTGCATTGTTATGTACATCAAACAAGCGACGAGAGATCTTCCAGCTTCTGGACTGGATGTGGGGCGATCAAGCGGTCGATTTTTCTCCGGATGGGGGGCCTACGGAGTTACGATGACCGGCCAAGCATCGAGGACATCGAGTTTGGCGCCCGCCTCAGCCAAGCCGGATATCGAGTGGTGCTGGCCAAGCACATCCAGGTGCGGCATATGAAGCGCTGGTCGCTGTGGCGAATGATCCAATGTGACGTGATACGCCGAGGCATTCCTTGGACCCTACTTCTGCTCGAGCAGGGAAGAATGCCGAATGACCTGAACCTCAAATACTCTCAACGTGCGAGCGTGCTGCTCTCCGCCGGCCTGCTCTTGGCGTTCGGGATTGCTCTGCTGGGTTCTGGCGCCATGGCCGCAAGCGGCATCCACCTTGGGGCATTTCTGGCAGTGGCGTGTTTATCGGGAATTTTGATGCTGAATTCGGGCTTCTATCTATTCCTGGCTCGAGTAAAACACCCTCTCTTCGTGCCGCAGGTGATGCCTCTGCATCTGTTGTATTTCCTCTATAGCGGCTTTGCCTTTGCCGCAGGCACGGCTCTGTTTACGAAGCGAGCCATCGATCGTTATTTGGCCTTTCGCGCCGTCAGCCGGCAGCGAAGATAGGCATCGATTCGTGATTCGCATCTGATTCAAGGCTTTTGAGATCGGCGCCTTAGCATCGCTTCGATGAGTCCCAGCTCGACGAGCCGATCGGCCAATGCCGTCCCGATCAAGCGATGACCTTTGGCCGAGGGATGATGATTATCCTTGGCGAGAACCAAATCGGAGTCGCGGGTGTTCCGGTAGTTGTTCTGCCGCAGGTAACGTTTATGGTTCGGATGGAAGTCGACAAAGATCATTCCCTCGGGCAGCAGAAACCGATCGGCATGGCGCAGGCTGCCATAGCTCAGGAAGATTGTCGGTATGCCGCGTTCGCGGCCGATCTGCGCCAGCTCCCCGAGCGCCTGGTAAAAGCTCTGCTCGCCCGCTAGGTGGCGATAAGCGGGTAGGAGATTCTCCGCGTTGCAATAAGTGTCATGGAATAGCTCGCGGTCCCGAGACTTAAGCTGCGCCGGCGTCACGCCATGGTCGTCGAGTGTGGCTTGCCGTCGGGGGAAGAGAGCGCCCAGGCGGCCCCGGCTCAAATAAGACCCGAGGAAGGATTCGAAGCTCCATATCGGAAGGCGCCGGCTGACGAAATTGGGCAAGCAGAAGTCGTTGAGGATAAAACCGTAGATCAGCAGGTCTGGCTCGTAGGTCAGAGCGTATTTCTTGAGCGCCTCGACTTCCATCGTGAGGTTGTAACCGGGCGCCGCGGTGGTGATCGTATGCCATGAGGCGGCCGGGAAATCCGTATTCAGTCGGCTCTCGAGAATATCCATATAACGTTCGGATTCCTCGACCCCGAGTCCGAACATGACCGAGTCACCGATGCCCGCGATGCGGATCGACCTCGGCTCGAGAGTCTCGGGCAACGTGGCTTCGCGGAAACCCTGTTTGTTGGTCCGGACCCGTGCGCCCTTGAACACCACATCGAGATTGGGCTTGAGCTTGTAGACCAGCCGCTGCGAGGAGGCGAGCGTCAGCAGATCACCCAATGTGACTTCACTCCCGGGGGCTGGGATGTCGGATTTTAGGTCCCCGAGAGTGCCCGAGTAGGTCATGGCGTAGACCACCCGCAGCAATCCCTCGGCGAGCAGAAAGGAGAAGAGCAGCGAGGCCACGAGCAGGAGATGGCGCGGACGCAGCCAGCGAGTTTTAGGCGACCGGGTCTGCGGTGATTCTTCGGGTCTAGAGTGGGTATCCATAGCGTTCGAGCGGCAATCCGAAGCGCTCGACGAGCTGGCGATTGCCTTGCCGGGTGCGGTCTTCAATGCGTTGGCGGCCGGCCGGCGAGATCCGCGGTCGTTTGGGTGTCGGACCGAGCGCCGGCAGCGATAAGGCGGCGAAGCGCAGGTGTGGTTGTAGGTGATTGTAGAGTCGCTTGAGCCAGGGAGAGTCGTGAATTCTGCGGGCTCTTTGTACCATCGCTCCTGCGGTACTATTTTCGGCTCTACCCGACATCAAACGAATACCCTCCGCTGGATCGACGCCGAGAAAACGGCACCAGCGCTCGATATAACCCGCCGGGTCCTTCTTCAGGTGCTCGAATAGGAAAATCTCGACCGAGTCTTTACCAAAGACTTCCTGGTAGACGTCGATCGTCGAGATGTAGTCGAGATGAGGCTTGATCTCCCAGTCGAATTCGTGATCCAGCCAGGCGTCGATAGGCATATACCAGAGCCCACGTTTGCGACCCGGTCGATTCTCACGGCGGATGACCAGGAAGTAGGTCGACTCGATCAGATCGACCGGTCGCCTGAGGGTAAGCGCGATGCGGCAGGGCCCAAAGACCTTATGTAGGTTGCGGGCTCGCTGGCGTCGCCGTTCCAAGACGTCGACGGCGAAGGATTCCCAGGACAATACCGGCACTCTGCCTTGCTCTAACTGGGGCGCCACCGCTTGGCGAAATAGGCGTCGGCAGCGTTCGAAGTTGGGCCACCGCAAGTCGCCCCAGGCGATCTCATCCATGATGGCGCATATGGACTCGTCGCGCATGTTGAGATGCACCCGTTTTTCGGGAAAGGGACTGCCGATATAGGCGCCGAGATAGTGAACCTGGGAGTGCCGAGAGAAGAGATGCCACTGCAGGGTCTTGGTGCCGGTGCGCGGAAGTCCGATATGGAGAACACACGACTTGGCTGGGGCGGTCATTGCTGGGTCCTCACTCATCCGGATCTCCATGCGCTGGCGATAGATTCGACCAGCCGAGCGGCAATCCTATCGCTACTATGAGTTATCATTCCAGCCTCGCCAGGAGCCAGAATCGCGCCCGATCTGGCCGCCGCCCGGAGGTATTACCGGTTCGAGTAAGTTGTCGAATTTTGAGCCTAGAAATGACCACGAGATACCTGATCAACAGTGAGAATGCCGCTTGGCGGATCGTCGATGGTGAGGCGGTCATTCTGAATGCCGAGACGACTTTCTATTACAGCTTGAACAAGACCGGTACATTTCTTTGGCAGCTCCTGCTCGAGCAGGACTTGAGCGTCGAAGAATTGGCCGCCGGACTCGCTCAGCGCTTCGCCAGTTCTGCCCCTGAGATCATGGAGCACGTCGCGGCATTGATCGAGCAGCTACAGGCCGATGAGCTAATCTTCGGCGAGTCCGACGGCGGGTCCGGCCGGGCCGTGCGGCCGATCGCAGAGCTGATTGACGAAGTCGAATCAGGGCAGGCGGCGGATCCCGCACAAGAATATGAGCCTCCTTTGTTGGAGAAGTTCGATACGCTTGAAAAGCTCATCGTCAGTGGTGAGTAAGGGGCGAAAGCTGGCAGCGGCGGCGAGCTGGTTCACGGGCAGATTGAGCAGCGTTGAGCATGTGTTGCGAAGTCTCCTTGCCAGCCGACACGATCAGCTGGCAAGCCGCGGACAGCCTGCTAGATGCGAAACGTCCTCGCCCTTTGCCGAGAAACGGCGCCGTAGCCGTTGCTAGAGCCGCACTCCCTGCGAGCGCTACTCGCCTTGCTCCAGGGGCGAAAGGAGCGTTTCTTGGCGGCGCTTCGAGCCGTCGATGGCCAGTGCTTCGTCAATTTTTGCAGCCAGCATCAGCTGGCCGGCTATGCTCATATTCTGCTCCAAGAAATCGAGCTGCCGACGGGCTTTTCTAGCGAGATCATCCGACAGCTACGGGTCGCCTATCTACGGCAATGGGATCGCAGCGAGACGCTCCGGCGTGCGCTTGAGGATCTGGCAGAGCGCTTCGAGGCGGCGGGGGAGGAGTTCATCCTGCTCAAGGGCTTCCATCTGGCCGAAGGTTTCTATGGCAATTATGATCGCCGATCGATGCACGATCTCGATCTCCTGGTCAGACGCTCATGCTTTGGCAGCTGTTGCCAGGTCTTGATGCAAGCCGGGTATGAGCCTCAGGGTTCCTCGGCATTGCCGAACAGGCTTGTGCTCAGCTTCATCCACCACCTGGAATTTGAGAAACCCCAGGTGCCGCTTGACCTCCACCATCAGATCCGTACACACCCATCGCTCAGGATCGCCGAGGACGATCTGTGGAATTCTCGTGACGAGATGGAGATCGCCGGCCAGCGCCTGCAGGTGCTCTGCGGGGAGCATACGCTGCTGGTCGCGATTCTGACCATTCACGCCGATATTGGCCTCGGCACGATCACTCTGCGGTCGTTGGTCGATCTGCTGATCATTCTCCGGCGCCTCGATGAGCAGCTCGACTGGGCCGTCTTCCTCGATCGACGGCAGCGAGAGGGCACGGCGCAACTCTGTCTCAACGTCTTGGCGCTCTTCCTGATCGTCTTCGAGTGCGAAGAACAATTTCCGAATTTGCGGCGTGCCGTCGAGGCCGGGAATGACCGACTGGTGACCCGTGACAAGAGCGAGCTTCTTCAGCTACTCGGGGAAGCTACCCTCGATCGAAAGAAGCGTTGGGCCTTCGAGTGTTACGAATACCCACTCTGGCGATCCGCCGGCTGGTGGTTGGCCAGCCTGCCGGTTCAACTGGTCGCCTACCGAAAGACCTTCTTTCGCGATCTCGGCCGCAGGCTGCTCGGACAACGCCAGGTCAGCCGCCAACAGCGCGGGGCGAGCAAATCTGAGCAAACCGGGTCGCGACAGACCGGGTCGCGACAGACCGAGTCGCGACAGACCGAGTCGCGACAGACCGAGTCGCGACAGACCGGGTCGCGACAGACCGGGTCGCGACAGACCGAGCCGGGAAGATCGGTGGCGATCAGTGCCGCCGCCAAAACCGATCTCGTGGCATTCGGCCTCGAGACTTCGGCTTTCGAGGTCGCGATATGCCGCTTCGGCAGCTTGACGACGCGCTTTTTCACCACCGATAGGCGGTACCGGCAGATCGTCGAGGAATTATTCCGCATCGAGATGGAAGAGGTCGACGATAGCGCGGCAGCAGCAGCGGAAATCTACATCTTCGACACCGATTTGAAGCGTTTGCGTAGCCAAGTAGCGGCGCCGCTATGGCCATTGCTCAGCAACCCGGCCGACGGCGTGGTCGAGGTCCACCATCAGATCGCTTCGGTCTTTCTACGCACGCAGGATCGGCCGCAGCAAATCATGCTGCCGATCCGTTCCGCCGGAGTGAGTGAGGCTCACCTTCTTCATAGCGTGATGATCGCCGTTTACAAGATGCTGTGGTGTCTCGGGCGGGTTCAGCTTCATGCCGCGGCTGTGGAGATAGGTGGCCTGGCCCATGTCTTCATCGGCGATCGCGGCGCCGGCAAGACCACGATATGCTTGAAGCTCGCCAGAACCGGTGGCATCGTTCTCGGCGAGGATCACCTCATGATCCGTCGGCGGAGCTCGGATCTTGAAGATCAGAGTATTGCCGGCAGGAAATTCGCTGTCAGCGGCTGCGACGTCAATATGCGACTGACCGCCAAGACTGAAGAGCACTTCTTCCGCGAGCCACTGGCCGAGACACCGCGAGACTATGCCGGGGTGCTCAAGAAGGAAGTCGAAGCGGCTCGTCTGCTCGATAGCCAACCGTACCGAGATGTTGCGGTCGGCAAGCTCTTCTTCACTCGCGTTGGCGAGCGTTTCCAGGTGAAGCCGGTATCTCGTGCCCGGGCGGTGGTTCGACTACTCGACGGGATTCGCGATCGTCACCGCTTTTCGGATCGGGTCGATATGGCTGCTTTTCTCGATTTCTTCGCCGATTTGGTGGCCGGGACGGAATGTCTCGAGCTGACGCTGAGTCAAGATCTGGATAATCTCGATCAGCTGGTTTCTTTGCTCGAGGGCCGATGAGCGCATTGAGCCGCCCATCGAATGCGAGAGATGGCGGGGTTCTGGCGCAGCCAGGCTCCGGCCAGCAGTCGTCCTCAGCCACTGGCTCGCGAATCGCCCTACTTGGCGGCACCCAGCTTCCCACGGCCTATTCGTTGATCAACGATCGCTGGTGGCAGGGTCTTCGCGCGGCGGGTTATCGGGTGATGCAAGGGCTGCCGCCAGCAGGATCTCGGGACTTACCTGCCGCCGTGATCCACCACGATTGGAAAGAGAAATTCAGCCAGCTCGAACGCCGATCCGGAGTGCCTTTGGCGGCGGTCAGGCCTTGGGATTTTGGCCCCTATCCGCCGTCCTGGGTGCAAGTAGCTAATACCGTATGCGATCAGCTTTGGGTTCATAGCCGTTGGGTCGAGCGTCAGGCGCTTGAAAGTGGCGTTGCGGCGGCGAAGCTTCGCCTGGTGCCGCTCGGATTCGATCCGGAGCAGTTTTGCCCGCAGGGGGAGGTCATGCCGCTCGCCACCGGCAAGCGATTCCACTTTCTATTCGCCGGCGCCACGATCCAGCGCAAAGGCGTCGATGTGCTGCTCGAGGCTTATGCCAGAGAGTTTAGCGACCGGGACGATGTCTGCTTGGTCATCAAGGAGCACGCCAATGTCTTCTATCAAGGGATCTCCTTCCGCGATCAGATCGCCGCCGCCAGCGTTCAGCCGGCGGCGCCGGCGATTCTCTATCTTGATAGTTTCCTCAGTGGCGCCGACTTGGCTTCGCTCTATCGCGCTTGCGATGTTGGTGTCTTCCCTTATCGTGCCGAGGGTTTCGGCCTGCAGATCCTCGAAATGGTGGGCAGTGGACGGCCTGTGATCGTCCCCGACTTTGGCGCCTGCCTCGACTACTGCCGAACGGAGCATGCCTTCTTGGTGCCGGCACGACGGATCTGCCTGCCGATCCACCGCCGCTTTGCCATCAATACCCTTGGCTTTGATGAACAAGTCACCGGTGTCGACTTCTGTGAAGTCGGGGCCTCGGATCTTGCAGCCGCGATGCGCACTGCCTATGAGACCTCGGCAGACGAGCTCCAGCGTCGAGGTGCGCACGGGCGTGAGCTGGTCGCCCAGAAGTTCAGTTGGTCGGCCTCAGTCGGCTGCATTTGCGAGCGCCTAGAGGAGCTACGAGCGTGAGGCGGCGATCTCTTCGAAGCGCCTGAGCAGCAGCGAAGCGACCAGTCGCTGTGCGTGATTCTTGGCTATCCACTCAGCGGCCAAAGCGCCTTTGCGCTGGGCCTGTCGGCGATTCTCTTAGATTTGCCGCAGCAGGCGAACGGTCTGTCCGAGATCCGGCTGAGCCCATAGCTGCGTCCCATGGTGCAGTGGCGACGGTTGCATATTCTCCACTGGCCGCAGCGTCACCGGCACCGGATAGGCGCAAGCCTCGTTCAGATAGTGCTCGGCGTCTCCGAATTGGCAGGCCAGCACAGGTTTGCCGCGGGCAGCGGCTTCGAATCGGTGGTAATCCCAGCCACCACCCCGGCTCAGGTGAACGAAACAATCGCCCCGCGCATGGAAATCTGGCCGGCCAGCGACAGTGATGATCCGCGGGTAGTGGGGGAGTTGAATCTCGTCCTTGAGTTGCCTGATCCAGCTTTTGAGCAGCTGCTCGCTGCCCGCCGGCAAATCGCTCCGGGCCAAGGCCAGGACGACATCGCGCACGCCGGAAAAAGCAGCCAGATAGGCGACCACGAGGTCGGCCGCATTTGATCTCTCGCTGCCATCGAGGATCGAATAAAAAACCCAGGTTTCGGCGGCGAGGCCATCGATCGGAGTCGCAATGTCGTCGGTCTCCAGCGTATCGAAAGTGCAGGGCGGCATCGAGAGCACGGGCGCTAGGGCGCCTGAGTCGAGGAAGATCTCCGCTTCCCACGGGGTAGGGACCCAGACTTCATCGACGGCCTTGCAGCCTGCGATCCACTCAATCGGTAAGGTCAGGGTCTCCCAGGAGGCAGCGCCAATCAAATAGCTGCCCGCTTCCCGCGCGCGGAATTGCGGCCATCTCGTCGGATCGAGTCTCAGCACGACTTTGTCGTAATCGATCACGCGGTCGATGAGATCGCCTAGGGCGGTTTGGATTCTGGCGCTAGTGACCCGGATGGTTTCGGCGTCAGAGGCCCGGTTGTCTTCGGGGCTCGCCAGCAGCTCGACGGTGAGTGAGGCGCCGGCCGCTTGGAGCGCTAGGATCGTGCGGCATGCTGCGTATGCGTCGTCGTTGTGGCCGTCATGGCCTGGCGAGAGAATCCACTTGACGCCCGGCATTTTATCTCTCAGCCAGCGCGCGATCGATAGCCTCGAGGCGCTCGAGAATCTGCCGGCCGAGGCATTGGCGGGTAAATCTCTCAGCTAGCAGACGGCGCCCGCGCGCGCCCTTGGCCCGTGCCTCGTCGCGATCCCGAAAGACCTGCCTCATCAAGTTGATCGCATGTGCCAAATCGGGCTCGCACCAGGATTGCGAGCCGAGGTAGAACGGCGACCAGGCCATGCCGCTCACCGGCCTCTTGGTGTAGTCGACCAAATAGCCGGTCTGCTCGGTGATGAATTCGGTCTGGCCGCCGAACGCCGGCGTGATGATCGGATTGCCGCAAGCCGCCGCTTCGAAGTGCGGTAAACCCCAGCCCTCGGCCCGCTGCAACAAGACGAAGCAATCGCCTCGGCGGTGAAGCGAGAGTATTTCGTCACGGCTCAAATTGGCTATCAGTGGCACGATTTGCGGTCTGTGATCGAGGCGGAGTCGGGATTCTGCTCTTTCGATCCGCTGCAGGATCTCGCTTTCGTCGTTATCGTGATCCTCCAGATAGGTTTTGAGCACCAGAGTGACATTCGGTACGCCTGAGAACGCTGCGAGGTACGCCGAGATCAATCCCGTCGGATTCTTGCGCTCCTGCCATTGGAAGATGGAATAGAAGACGAAATTCTCTTCGGGTATGTGGACCGGCAACGGGCCGGGTGCCGCCAGATCGGGCAGGGCCATCGTATGTGGGACCACCCGCACTGGCACCTTGACACCCGATGACTCGAAAACCTGCCGATTCCAGGTCGACGGCACCCATACTTCCTCGACCCGCGAGCAGCTGCCCCGCCAGACGGGGTGGAGCTTGCTGGTTTCCCAGGCGGTGTAGCCGATTTTGTATTTATCGAGCTCATTCTGGCCGTAGAAGCCCCAGGTGTCCGGGGTGCTATGAAGGATAGTTTTGTTGTATTCGATCTTGTTCTCGACCAGCCGGTCGAGTAGATCTTGTTGCTCGGCCAAATCTGGGCGTGCTTTTTCGAAACTGATCGGCTCGACGGTGATCGGATAACCTTGTTCGTGAATTGCGAGCACATAATTCCGAGCCGCTTCGGCGTAGCCGCTGGAGTCGAAGATAGGGCCGATATATTTGATTCCAGGCACGGTTTCTTCAGAGCTTCGTGGTCACAGCGTTGGGCTAGCCAAACCACCGTTGTCGCTGGAGACGAAACATCTCCGCGTAGGTATTTTCGCCGGCTAGCAGCTCGTCATGGGTGCCTTGCTCCACCAACCGACCCTGATCGAGAACCCACACGCGATCGGCTTGGCGGGCGAGGGAGAGTTGGTGGGAAACGATGATCAGAGTCGGCTTCGGTCGCATAGCTCGGAGCGCCTCGAATATCTCGTGCTCGGATTGCCCATCGAGCGCTGCGGTCGGCTCGTCCATGATCAAGATCGCCGGTCTGCGAGCTAGCGCACGGGCGATTTCAATGCGTTTCCATTGCCCGGCTGATAACCCGATGGTGCCAAATATGCGCCCGAGATGGGTTTCCTCGCCGTCCGGCAAGGCGTCGATCAGATCTTTCAGGCCGGCATCAGATATGGCGCGGCGCACAGCTTGCGGGTCATCGAGCAAGTGTCGCCAGCGGCCGAAAGCGATATTCTCTCGCGCGCTGGTTTCGAAGCGCACACCGTGTTGAAAGATCACCGCCAACCGGTCGTGATACGCGTGTTCAGGAAGCTCAGCCAGATCTTTGCCGTCGATCAAAATCCCTCCAGTCGTTGGCTCGTAGAGCTTGGCGATCAGATTGACAAGAGTCGTTTTACCGCTGCCGTTTCGACCGACTAGGACCACGGTCTCTCCCGGGCGCAGGCGGGCCGACACTCCATCGATCGCCGGTCGAATCCGGCCGGGGTAGCAGAATGACAGATCGTCGAGCACTATTTCGCTGCCGGTCTGGTCTGGCCACGGCTCGGTCTCATCAGCGTCGGCCTCTTGGCGAACGATCTCACGCGCCGGCCGAGCCTTCAGGAATTCGTTGAGGTTAGAGATGAAGAGCGAGCTCTCCAATCCACTGGCGAGCGCGCCCCATAGGTTGTCCATGCTGACGCGCAGGCGGAAACCTGCCAGGCCATAGGTTGCGGCCTGAGCGAGGGTGAGTGTTCCTTCTAGAGCTCGTGAGCCGACCCAAGCGATGGCGATGGTCAGACCCAAGATGAAGATGCTGGTGCCCAGGATGCGGGTTGCCGCCTGGTACCGGTAGATTCCCCGCATGGTCTCCATGATGTCCCGCCACACCGCCTCGAATCTCTTGCGCAAGAGATTCGAGAGGTCGAGGATCTTGCTCGAGCTGGTCATCGTCTGGGTGGTGAAACGTGAGAAGTAATAGTTGCTCCAGCGCTTCTTGCGGGTCTTCAAGCGCTCGATTTGGAAGCGATCCTTGGCGATGCGCCAACGATAGAACAAGATGGGTAATGCCGACAGCAGCAAGAGGGGAGTGAAGAGCGGTTCGATGAAGAAGAGGATGCCGAGCAGCGCCCCGGTTTCGACCATCGATGCCATCGTCGTGAATATTGCCGTGATAAATAAAAGGCAGTACCGGCCGGGATTGCGGCTGGCGAGCGCCACCAGATCTTGGCCGTCGGGGTCTTCGTAGAATGCCAGGTCCAATCGTGAGGCATGCTCGAGAATCTCGAGCGACAATGCTAACTCGACCTCATCGCCGAGCCGACTTTGTGAGCTTTGGCGTAGGGCGTCGGCAGCGCTTTGCACCAACACCAACGCCAAGGTCAGCACGAGCAAGGTCAGAGGGCGCTCCAGCGCGTCTCGGCTCGGTTCCGGAAGCTGCCGCAGACTGCCGATGAAACTACCCAAGCCCAGCGCGATCGCTGGCGTCGCCAGAGCACCGACCAGGGACGAGCCGATTAGAAAGGCCGACGACCGAGGGGCAGTATCGAGAGTCGAGCGCAGCGCCCAACGGACCGAGCGAAAGATGGTGGTAGCGCTTGGCTGATCAGGTGAGAAAGGCGAGCTAGGGTTCATCGCGGTCTGGTGCCCAACGTCTTGGCACGGTGCTGCGCGTCTAGCACGGCTTCCTCTTCTACGCTGGAGACCTTGAATCCACCGTCGAGTTTCGCTGCCTGCGACTGTCGGGCCCATACTGCGTAGTGGTCAGAGTGCTCGACGAGCTGAAACCCCTTGCCGCTGAGCAGAGTCCGGACGCTTGGATCACGGGCTACGGCGGCGCGTAGGCAGATGGCGCGCAGATCATAGTCGTCGATGGCCGCCACGAGGTCGGAGTCGCGAGCCCGCAGTCTGCGCTCGGTCCACCTCACCAAAGTCAGTCGCCGCCTGGCTTCTTCTGCGCCCAGGCCCTGTCGCAGCGAGCGCATGTAGACCCGACGCACCGCCAGCGGATCAGGGTGCTGATGAATCGTCACAATCCATAACGAGACGTTGAACGGAGCGAGCACCGCGGTCGCCGTGGCAGCATGCGCGGCGGTGGCACGGGCGGCGGTGAAATCCGCTTCCACGACCTTCCACCGGGGCCATCCCCAATGCGTTCGATTGGCGCCGGAGCCGGTATAGATCTTGGGGGTTAACAGGAATAAGAGCGCGATCATGATCATCGTGACCGTCGCCTTGAGTCGTTGCGGCAGGGCGAAATAACGGCTTGAAAGGTTGAGCGGCGTGGTCAACAAAAGCGCGACCAGGATCGGTAACGGCAAAGCCCAGAAAACACGCCAATAGGCGTTTGGGCCGAGGATATATGCCTCGAGCCAGCTCTGGAGATAAGGATTCCATAGCCCCAGTAGAAAGCCAAGCGGCAAGACGAGGGCGAAGCGACGACTGAGCACGGAGTGGCTGGCGATGGCGGCGCCGAGGATCGCCAGAGCGGCGACCCCGGCCAGCGGACCTGGCCCGAGGACTTGATCAGCAGCGCTTGCGAAGGTCGAGACCGGCGGGGCTGGCTGGCTGGCGGTCGGGCCGGCTGCCGGGCGGGAAATCGCTTGCTTTTGCTCGGCCGGTCTCGACGCGCCGTCATAGCTCGGCATTGAGGTGAACATCCAAACGGATAACGCCAGCACATAGCACGAGGCGAAGACGCCGAGGGTCAGATGGCGCCAGGATCCTGCACGCCAGGACTCTCGATCCCAGGGCAGGCCTGCGAGCAGTCCGAGCCCGGCCGTGATGGGGGCGATAAGCAGAGCGGTCGAAGTCAGCCCAAGCGAGGCGACCTGAACCGCGGCCAGTCGCCACCAGCGTCTTCGACTCGGGTTGCGGCCATAGGCCAGGCCAGCGCTCAGAATCAATGGCACGCCGAGAGAGAGGAAAATGGCCTTGCCCTGGAATAAGCGGACAAAAGAAAAATTGCCGAAGCTACGGGGAGTATCGCCGGCGCACCATAAAAAAGCGATCACGATGACAACGCCCCACAGCCAATGCTGAGGCAGCAGACGGCGAAAGAGCCTGGCGTAGGCTAGAGGCAGCAAGAATGCGGCACCCGCCGGAATGATCAGATGAGCGATGTCGAGAGCCGCCAGCGGCGTCATGAAGGCGACGGCGGCGATGCCGACGCCGAGAGTTTCGACCTTGTAGACCGGCAGGGGTAGCGGCAGGCCGGGGATGCCATGAAGATTATCCTCGCCCAGGATCGATGCCGCGGGATGATCGGCAATACCGACGGCATGGCCAACGTAATAGGAATCGTCGTGATCGGCGCGGTGGGCGAAGAGCGTCGCCACGGAGCAGATCAGAGCCAGGGCGAGCACCGCGAGTCGCCAGGACCGACGTTCGAGCGGTCGCTCGTCGACCGCTGGAAGGGGCGGGGTGGTGCTGAGAAATAGCACTAATAAGCCGGTGCTCGTCCACCAGAAGACTGTCCAGCTGCGGCTCAGAAGAAAGAGGCCGAAGCCGGCGAGCACCAGGCCGGATTCGCCGTAGAGCTGCCAGCGCGGAATCAGGTCGCGGCAGCTAGCAGGCGCCTCGGCTCCTGGCTGCGAGCCTGACGCGGGCTGGTCGTTGGCGCTGGCCCGAGCCATCAGGCGCCGCCTTTGGGCGGGCCTTTGCACGAGAAATACGATCAGGCAAACGCCAGCCACGGCGAGCAGCTGGTAGAGGTTGGCACCGGTGGCCATGGCGCCATGGACGAGCAGCGTCCAGATCGCGAAGGCCCAAACCACACGCTCGCACCAGGCGTTTTCCGCGTATCCCCGACTCCTCGCGATCATGATTTGTCACTTTACCTGAGGTCGCCGCCTCAAGATCGCCCAACATTCTCGATCCGCCCTCGATCTACCCTCGACCTACTAGATGCCTGCCAGACTGGAGAATCGGGCGAAGTCGCGCAATACCAGCAGCTGGCGCCGGTTCTCGTCGTCGGGAACGTTGTGGAGATCGCAGCGCAAGCCGAGCACGACGCCAGCGGCGCCGCTAAGAATAGGGCCCTTGAAGCTGAGAAGTTCGGTTCGGGAGCGCTGCCCATGTTGAGCTGAAGATTCGATTTCAGAGCTTTCTTCAAAGCCGTCCCGAAGGGACAAGGGACAGTAGACAGGGATTTCAATCCCTGTCGCGGGCCGCTTGCCACTACCGAGGTGTAGGATGCTCGAGAGGCTGCAATAGATCGACGATCTCTTTCTGATCGTGCTTCTTGGCGACGTCTAATGCGCTTTCAGATCTTCTATTCTTATGGCTCGGGTCGGCTCCGTGGTCGAGCAAATATTTGAGGACATCGGTGTTGCCTAATTCAGCGGCATCAATCAGAGCGGTGTCGCCATTCCTGTTGGCGAAATTTACCTCCGCCCCATGTTCAACAAGATATTTCATCAATGGAAGACTATTCTTTCTCCAGCCCGCCATGAGCAATGCCGTCTCGCCGCCAGCCGTTGCGTTGATGTCGGCGCCTTTCTCCATGACCAATTGGATTCGATCAATGATTTCACTGTCTTCTTTGAGCCTGGAGACCAGCATTGGTACAGCCACGCTCTCGACCAGGTTGATGTCTTTGCTGAGTTGCTTTTTCCCCATCAGCAGATCGAAAAACTCAATTTGGTCTTTCTTGAGAGCGAAGTCGAAAATTGACATTCGATTGATATCAATCGCTTCAATTGAAATGTTGTGTGCCAATAGTGCTTGCGCCAGGTCCATCCTATCGAGGGCGAATACCTGATAGAACGCTTCGCTCAAGATTGACGCATCTGTTGCCCATTTCTTATCTTTGCCAGCTGCCTCCTCAAGCTGCTGCGCGCTACCCTCATGGATCGCATCAAGGATAGAGTGTTTGGGAATCAGCACCGGCTCAGCACTTGCCATCGTCGATTCGAGCCAGTCGACATAGGTAGAGACCCGAGTATAGTACTCGAATACATCATAGGTTCCCTCTTGCAACTCATTGCCCTGTTGCCAGGAGCTAACGCCTGCGACGTAGAGCTTGGAATCTATTTCGATGAACGCCGGGCCGCCGCTATCACCCCGTGAGCTGATTCCTTCCATCGCGGTCGCTTTTTCAGGTTTATTGAAGCGGAATCCGATCAGCTCTGGCGACACGCTGAGGACAGTATTCGTAGCCCCCCGCTCAATATTGTCGCGGGTGATCAAACCTTCCATGCCATTGCCGAATACACCGCGGCCAACAAAGATAACGTGTTTATCCAGCTCGGCTTTGCCTTTATAGAGCTCGGCCGGTTTGCCATTTCGGATCGGGTCCTTTAGTTGAATCAAGGCGATGTCAAATATTTCATCGTTATCGTCATCGTAGCTCGGGTGCAACATGATGCCAGCGATTCTATATCGGCTGTCGAGATGATCAACCTGAAACAACTCATCAACTCTCCCCGCGACACAATGCGCAGCTGTCAGTAGCCAGGAGGGGGCGATCAGAGTGGCGGCGCAGCCGCGAATATAGGCTGTCGAAGGCGAGTATGCCTTTCCGAGGTCGCGGTACTTGCTGTCCTCGACGTCGTGTCTGATGATCATGGCTGCGGCGCAATCGGCCATGAAAAGAAAAACTAGTAGCATCTTGATTGTCTTTTTCATTACTTTCTTTTTGCAGTTGGACCGTTTTCCGCCTCTGAATCGGGCGTTTTTTCAAGTGACGGAATTCGCCTAAAAAGGTTCCAGGCCTATCGAAATCTGTCGCCTTCACCTTGGTTCCGGAGTCGGTCACGGCCGCAATCGTGGGTGACGTGCGCGGCGATGGTCCGGGGCGACAGATCCGGGTCTATGGAGCACTGTAAAGTACGGCAAGTGGAAGTCAGAGAGCGGTTGACGACTTGGAGACCCCGTCTGGGTTGAGATCAAGACCCGGCCACCTCATGATTGAGATCGCCAAAAATTGCCAATTCGAGCCTGTCACCGCCGGCGGCGAGTCGGTCAGTGTGTATGACAACCTGACCGTCAACTTACTCGAGTAACGACGAGCCAGGCGCGAACAGGGGGGCTAAGACGGGCCGGCAATGCGGATTTTCATCAATTACCGATCATCCGATTCAGCGACGACGGCTTCGGCCCTTTTTCGTGATCTCGAGCGGCGCTTAGGGCGCGAATCCGTCTTCATAGACCACGGACGAATCGAAGGTGGCGAACGGTGGCCGAATCGTCTGCGGCAGGAGGTTGAGAAGGCCACTGCCATGCTCTGCCTGATTGGTCCGGATTGGCTAGAACACGGCGCTGGCGAACGATTACGCAACCCAGAAGACTGGGTTCGGCTCGAGATTGCTCGCGCTCTCGAGCGCGGGATCGACATGATTCCGGTGCGTGTCGACGGCGCTCGTCTACCGGTGGCGAGCATGCTACCGGAAGAGCTACGTCCGTTATTGGATCGGCAGTCACGACCGCTTCGACGTTTCGATTGGGATCGAGACGTCGACCTTTTAGTCCGAGACCTCGGCATCACCGAGCAGTCTACTAACGATAGGTCGAACCGCCCGATTTCGGCTGGTGGCTTGACCGGATTGCTCTCGAGGCGGAAAGAAATTCGCGTCTATCTCAAGCGACTGATAGGCCGGATGCACCTGCGCAATGCGGCGATTTTCTCCGCCAGTGACGCAAACGTGGATCCGTATATCGATCCCGCTGCCGATGAGCGCGGCACGAAGAGCGCGAAACCAGCCGACTATCCGCGCCAGCGAGGATATGTGCTCGCCTCGGCCCGTATTCGCCCTGCGGTGACCGAGGTTACTGCAGCATCGGCACCGCTCGAGGGCGTGACGACGAGCTCGGATCTGGTCGGTCTGAAGAGCCGGAGGGTACCGAGCGTCCTGAAGGCGCTCAATTCGGCCTCGCAGCCGCTCGTCTTGCTCGGTGAGCCGGGTTCTGGCAAGAGTACGACGCTGCGCGAGCTGGCGATTCGGCTCGCCGAACGTGCGTTAGTTCTGCCGAATGCGCCGATTCCTATCTACCTGGAGCTTGGCGCCTTCCGCCAGCCGCTTGGGCGCGACGCCAACGCCGTCATCCTCGACTTCATTCGCTCGGCGATCCCACCGGCGCTTCGCCATTTACGCAGCGACCTGATCACAAGCGGCTCACGTCAACTGGTAGTCCTTTTCGATGCCATGGACGAGATGCCGAGGGCGGGGGATTACTCTGCGCGCACGGCGGCGTTGGCGGGCTTCGCCACAGATTATTTCCTCGTCATGCGCTCGGTCTTTGCTTGCCGCACGAATGATTTCGATCCCGGTTTTGGACATCGCCAGCTGATCTTGAAACCGTTCGATGAACGCCGCATCAGGGAATTACTCAGCCGTACGATCGGACGCCGTTTCCTGGTCGAGAACGAAACACAAACCCCGAAATCTGCGGCCCGCAAGCTCATGCGTGCCGACGAGCTGGGGAGCGAAGCCGGCAATCCGCTGACCCTATCGCTGGCCGCCGACTTCATTCGGCAGAAACGACGCTGGCCGCGCGGCCGCATCTCGCTCTTCGAGGACCATGTCGTGGCATTGGCTGACCGTGCCTTGCAACGACGCGACCAGAGACCGAGCGAAGAGCTCATCCAGCAGACTGTCGCGGCCTGGGCGGGTGTCGCCTACGCCATCTTCCGTCGCCAAGGCGCCGTGACGATTCCCGGCGACGAGCTTCGCAGCCTGGTCGACGAGGAGGCGATCTTGCTCGCCAGGAGTGGCGGCCTGGTGATCGAAGATAGCGTGGCCAGAGAGCTCAAATTTCGCCACCACCGCCTGCAAGAATTCCTCGTCGCCTATCGATTGCGGTTACCGGATCCGCCACGCCCGGATTGGGCGGCGATCTTGGTCAGCCCCCGCTGGCAGGAGACCCTGCTGAATTATTTTTCTCTAGGAGGCCAAGATCAGCGGGCGCTCGAGGTCGTGCTTGGAACGCTTGATGACCCCGGTCGTTTCTTCTCGCGCCTTTTGCCGATCGTCAATAGGGTTCACGATCGCGTTCGGCAGCGCCGCAAAGAAGTCGATGCCATCAAGCCTGACGAAACCCGCGCGGCTGGTCAAGGAACGATTCGCGTCTACAGCAAAGCCCAGCGAGCCAGAAAAGACGCGGCGGAGAGAAGATTTCGGCGAGCGAATTACCGGTTGACACGGCTGCGAAGCTTGCCGCCACTGCGCGAGGTGAACTGGAGCGACCAGATCCAGTTCGCCGCGCGACTCGGCGCCCGTCTCGAATCGTCGGATCCGGGTCTGGAGAAGTTGCGGCAGCTATTGCGAGCGACTGTCGAAGGCATGTTGGAGCTCGGTCGGCCGCCAGCGCAGGTGCGAATGCTCTCGATCTGGGGATTATTGTCCGGCTGGTGCCCTCCGAGCCTGCTTGACCGGGTCCGAGACTCGCCCGTCGATTGGGTCCGCGCCCAAGCCATTCACGCTCTGATTTCGACCGATCTCGATCGCGATCGCATCGATCACGCTTTCAGCGAAGAGCTTGAATGGGAGACGCTCAACCTACGATTGCCGAGCAAAATCGCTCTTTTCAAAGAGAGCGCCACTCTGCGTGCAGGACGCAAGTGGAAGCTGGGCCTCGCCTTGCTCAGTCACCTAGCCCATTGGCTGGTCGTACTGACAGCGATATTCACCACCGCCTCCTTCGCGCCTGAAGGCTTGGTTGCTCTCTGGCAGCCGTTCGCTGATCTCTCTTCAAACTCGTCAATGGCGAACTGGTTTGGCTGGTTCGCTCTCGTCGCAATGGTGTCCGTGCTCACGGTCCCAGCTTTTTCTTGGCCGCTTTCCATGCGATTGGCAGCGGTGAACGCCGGCCTCGGCGGCCTGGTCTTGGCGGTCGGGTCCTTGGCTCGGCACTCGAATGCCACGACAGAAATCACCTGGAAATCATGGGCACCCTTGGCGGATCGTTTTATCGTGCTCGCCTGGTTTCTCGCTCCGGCGGTGGCCACCACCATCGCCGTATTGAGCCTTCTGGGTCTCACCAGCCTCATTCTGCGGGGCAAGGGCGGCCGTTCCGATGACGAGCTGCGCGGTTTCGAACGCGCCGCGGGCTCTTCCAGCGCTTTGATCCTCGGGTGGATCAGCATGGCCGCGGCAGGACTCGGGACCGTTTTGTCCCTTCTTGTATCGCCAGTGGGCGTCACTCTGTGGATTGTTGGCATGGGCATCGTGGGGCTGGCACTGGTTTTCTGGCTCTTGAGCGTCGTGGCCGGCACCTTCATGGAAAGCTGGCAGAAATTCGATTCGCTAGCCGCCCCGATGCGGCTGGTGCGGATTGCCAGAGAAGCCGCGACAAGCACCTTGGGCTGCCTGGCCTTCCTTATTTTCATGCTTGTGTTGATGAGTCTCCCCGTCGGGCTCTTTTTCCTGATTCAGATGGGTTTCGTGGCGATCGTGCCTCAGCCTGTCCGCGATGGCCTTGGCTATACCTTCGGCATAGCTGCTTTAGGGCTACCCATCGGCCTGCTGGCGATTTGGATTCTTTTTTATATCTTCGGGGCCTGGCACCAAGCCTTGTCCGAGCTGCGCTACCGCGTATTGCGCGGCCGCCTCCGTAAGCGCGATTACCGAGGCACTCTCAGACAATGGCAAAGCGAATTCGAAAAGGCCTCAGAGATCCGCCGCCGGGAATTGCTCGAGACCCTTGACCACCGGGCGATGGGTGTATCGGCAGAGGAAGCGTTGGACGTGCTCTATCGCGTGGAGACTCTGGTCGACCGCGAGAAGCCAGTGGCCAGCCTCTTCTACCAAGCCATGCATGGCTTGCGGGAAGCGGCGCGACAGCAACGATGGACGGCACCCGCGGACTGACCTCGATTTGTCCGAGGATGCCGGCCACGAGGTCTAGGCGTCAGAAAATCTCGTCGAGCATGCTCGTAAGCCCGGCAAGGCCTGTCCGAGCCCTCAGCAAACACCTTGGGCCTGCCAGCAAACGGTTTTTTGCGGCCAGACCTTGACTCAGAAGTAGCGGCGCGCTGCAATGGTTGGCGGTGAACGACCGGATCCGTCTCAATCACCGCCGTTTGGCACTTGAGCTGTCGCGCAGCCGGCGAAGTCAAAATGCCTGGGCCGCCAAGCTCGGTGTCAGCAAGGGCTATCTGTCACAGCTGGTCAATGGCCAGCGGTGCTATCCGAGTGCCGCTGTGCGTCAACGACTGCTCGAGGTGCTCGAAATGCGCTTCGAAGAGCTTTTCGAGCGTGAAGGCGTAACGCCTCGACCAGTGCCACGGCAGAGCGAAGAAACGGCTGCCCGATGTGGCAAGCCGCCCATTCACTTTCGACATCCTCGCGGCATGGGAGACGGCATGCTCGAAACCTTCGTTCAAGATCTCCGCCTCGGCTTGCGAATGCTGGCGCGGCAGCCGGTGGTGAGCTCGATCATCATCCTGGTGCTGGCCCTGGGTATCGGCGCTACCACCGCGTTATTCAGCGTGGTGGATGGAGTGCTTTTCGAGCCCTTACCCTATCCACGCCCGGAGCAATTGGTGCTTCTGCACGAGAATCAGTTGGAGAAAGGGCTGGCTCGCTTTGGCGTCTCGCCCTCAAACCACGCAGATTGGCAACAGCAGAGCACGTCCTTTTCTCATCTCGCGGCGTTGGTGGCAAGGGATGGCAGTTTGCTCACCGACGTCGAGGCGGTGCGGGTTCGATACGCTCTCTGCTCGCCGGATCTTTTCCCTTTGCTCGGAGTGTCGCCACGCTTGGGGCGAGCTCTGGCTCCGGACGA
>JAOBYG010609935.1:0-14725 GCA_025403545.1 Epizoanthus stellaris | reverse complement strand
GCCCCAGTCCTCCCACCTAGAATAACTTACAGCTAGGATCCTCCTGGCCCCAGTCCTCCCACCTAGAATAACTTACAGCTAGGATCGTCCTGGCCCCAGTCCTCCCACCTAGAATAACTTACAGCTAGGATCCTCCTGGCCCCAGTCCTCCCACCTAGAATAACTTACAGCTAGGATCCTCCTGGCCCCTGCCCACCCCCTGGAATAACTTACAGCTAGGATCCTCCTGGCCCTTGCCTCTGCAGAAGCCGCACCAATGGCATCCAGTTCAGTATACACCTGCCAACGAGAGGTAGACAGTTACTTTAATTTGAATCTTTACAGAAAATAAACAAATACATTTATATTTTAAAATCCTTTTAGTGGGAGATGTGGTGGCCTAGCTGGTGGTTAGACAAGACCTAAAGGTCGCGGGTTTAAACCTTAGGTTACTGTCTCTTCGTAATGCCCTTGGGCAAGACATTTACTGTCAGAGTGCTTCTCTCCACCCACTGTACAGTTGAATGGATATCTGGTAAATTGTTAAGAGAAAAACCTAACAAATACGATAACCTTGCTATGGCCCAGCACCCCATCCAGGCCAGTCACTTCACACACAACAGAAATCAGAGTTATAAGCACTGGCCCGCTCTGGTAAGCCACTTTGGCTGCACCAATCCTTGATTAAAGCAGACTTTACTTTACTTACATTCAATTTTTGGGATTGCTTGCCATATAATTTTAGGCTACAATATGTGTACAATGCATGTTCACTCTAAACTGGATAGGTTCTTGTAACAGTACAAGAACCTATTTGTATAGTGTGAAGAGGCACTAAGCAAGTCTGTACAGAAACATATCTGGACCAGTGGTACTATATGACCTGGTGTGAACACAAACTACCGTTAGCTAAATTGGTACAATACCAATCTGGTATACATAGTGTGAACAGACATGCTAGTCTGAGCAAGTCAGCACAGAAACCAACCTGATATATTATACCAGAACTCGTACCTCCTTTAGTCTCTCAATTGCACTTTCATCACCTTTCTCACTCAATACAGTCAGCTTCTTCTCCTAAAAGGCAAGAAAGGGTTTAAAGTAACATTTCTACAAAATCAGTAATGACTATATTGTTTGATACAAACATACTATATATTACACAATGGGATACAATGTACATGTATCGTGAATATCTTCATACACTGTACTCGGCCACACTTTTTAGTTGTGCCCAAGCCCAAGGCAAGGCAAGGCAAGGCAAGCTTAAGGTTTTCATGTCACGAGGCCCAGGCCCCAGCGCAGCCAGAAACATGGGCTCTGGGAACAAGTCCAGTGCCTTGCCAGCGCATGTGTTTTACAAGATGTTTTTGCACTCGCGTTACCAAAGCTAAACAAATTGAACTCAGGTTGAAGAGAAGACTTAAAAAGTTGATCAAAGCTTGATTCACGCTTGCCACATTGAACTACAACCTTCACAAAGACTAATAACAAATAACTGAACAACAGACTCGAACAAAAACAGTTGACACTCAATGCCTAACTTGAAGATTGAAGGATCAGGTTTATCGAAATTACAACGCAGTGTGAAAGTTGGAATTTACTTGAGAGTGATTTAAGGTAAGCACAAAGTATAATATTCGAAAAGTAAACTCCTAACACGATCATTTTATTTGTACTTGGAATTACTGTGCACGTGAAGTGTGAACGAGATAAATTTCAGCTTTGAGTTTAACTGATTTGTATTGGAACTTTTATTTTTTAAATACTAATATTTTAAAACAAACACTGGACATGGGTTTAGTTCTTTCAACTGCTTGAATGTGTAATGAATGTGTTCCCTTTATCTATTTATTAAAGTTGACACAGGAATACTGTGCTTACATTTTTGAGAATTGTAACGATATAAAGCAATTACGTAACACAATAAGTCCAATTGTCTGCCACAGTCTCACTATGAGAAGTTTAGACTCGGTGGTACTACCGTAGTACACGTCGAAACCGTCCAGAAGCTATTTCACGTAGAATACCTTGGAATGAACTTGCACGTGTTGTTAGAAATAGAAGGAAGTTAAGACAGTTAGTTCGAAATGCTATTTTAAGGGATTTTCTAAAGTCATCAAATATCTATCATTACACAACAGCTGTGGCTTTTCAACGTACGAGTATGTATATTTATAATATTTACTCTTGTTTTAATACAGTATTTACTGAGTGGAACCACATCAGTACACGTAGACTTACAGCTTTAGCATCCCCCCCCCCCCCAAATAGTGTGTTTCTCCGCCAGGAGTTTTGCCACATGTAATTCCTTTCCAAAACCGGCTTGTATCTCTGCAACTTCAGAAACTTGAAATTTTCTGCAAATAAATTCCTAGCTCGAAGCACCTTCATTAGCAGCTTCTGAGTGTCGATTGATTGACCGAAGTTTAAATGTTGTGTTACCAAACATGTAGATTGTGATCGACAATATCAATAAGGTGCACAAAAGATGAAGAAATACATTTTGGCAACATAAACTAAGTTAAATAACGGACCAAAAATTTGACCGAGGCAAAGTAGAAATTTTGACCAAGGCAACTACATGTACCTCATTTCCTCCTGGTTTAGTATTTAAGAGAAGCAGATTGACAAATTTTGACAGAGGCTAATGCCTTGTTTGCCTCTTGCTAGCTACAGCCCTCTAATTATCATTCAACTCATTAGCTCCTTTTCAAACAAAATTATTTCTTTTATGGATCTACCTGATTGTTGATAGCTGTAAGTATTAAATTGCTATGCCATAAGGGTGAAAGCAGCATGTTTACATAAATATGCACCTATCAATGTTAAGCTGGAGGGGGCATAGGTGGGGCATTTGAACTCAGACAAGAATTTGATTAAAATGGTTAAATATCCCCACCATGGGCAGCTAATTGCTGTCAAATCCCCCACATACATTGTATGCCCGGCCTCCCCATCCCTCAGGCTCCCCTTCATGATGCACAAATTGGAAGTGGTCGACAGAGGCCATGATTGCACACAATTTGTTCCCAGGCCCTTAGCATGCAAGAGACCCCATCATTGGGGTTGGGGGGGGGGCAACTGTGGCAGCCTTGCATGTAAGGTTGACAACTCATACCGAAGGTGCGAGTTTCTAGGGGGGTTGCTGGGGCATGCTCCCCCAGTAACCAAACCATCTCCTCAGGTATTTTTCTTGTATCAGTTGTAGTCAACATAAATCTGTCCTCTGACAAACTCTGAAAGTGGTAACCCAGTGTTTGCATATTTTAATATCCAACTATTCAATATTTCAAATGACTCTGACCGTGTGAAATGTATCATAACTAAAGTTCCAGAAAAACAACAAACCACAAAATGTGACTATGCCTCCAAAGATCTGCAATCGCCTTTTCACCAACAAGCTCGACAATTCAAATGAAAGTAGATGTTTACATATCCCATATTGTGACCCAAGCTAGGGCTATAAAAGTGGTGGGGAGGAGCAAAGGGTGCCAGAGGTTAGCCTGAAGGGTACCGTAATTGCAGAGGTTACATATATAGTTCTCTCCAGGCCCCAACTGTGCATGAGCCCCGGAGGGGTAACAATCGGCACAACTTCAGGCTGTGTGCAGCCTCTTGTTTGTAATAAAATCAGGTCCAAAGTTGAGGTAGACTACGAGTAGTCCCTATTTTTCCTCTTGAGATCGTCGAGCGGTACAAAAAGAAAAGACGGTGGATGAGCAGGCGTGTTAAAACTGGGTAGAGGAAAGGGGGGAAGAAAATCTAGGAGAGAGAAAAATAGGGACTATAGACAACCTATTGTTCAAAATTAAGCCGCCCACTTTTGTCACCTTGTCACGTCACGGTCAGGTCATGTTCAGTTAATTAATTAAATTCTAATTACCTTCACCCAATCAAATTGCAGTTCCGTTAAGCGGCTGTCATGTAAATATAATTATAAACAAGACCTCACATGTAACATTTTCCCTGGTTCATAAATTTATCAGCATGCAGATGTTTCAGGATAAACTGCTGTGGATTGCAATAGCTTCAAAGGCTGCAAGCGTTTAAGACTAACTCCAAAAGCCCACAATTTCAAAGCAAGACACAATCAGCCAAAAATATCTGCTGTGTTTATCAGTCTCAGTTTATGGCGAATTCAAACAAAGTACAACATCTACATTTACATTCTACTTAAAATTTGTTTATGGCCGTAGCCCATGACTGAAGGAGAGAATGTGTCATAAAGCGAAAACTTCTTCACCTACTCGGCTACTGCTGGATTTGGGATCTATGTGCGAAAAGTATGAAAACGGCAAAAAAGACTCTTCAAACACAAGTCGCATAGGCCTGAAATTGAACGTGACAGCTTGTTGTCTGCCTTCAGAAATTACTGGAAGCTACTGCTTCAACAATCCCCTGCAGAAGCTGACACAACTTGACTCTTTGGCTTCTCCGATGTCCTTCAGCATTTCAGTGTTGTTAATGTTAGCCATCAGGTCAACCGAATAAATTCAGAGTACGGCCATTTGTTTAATTTGATGTTCTACAATGTTCGACACGACTGTCAAGAACAGTCGAATATTCTCCAACTTTCCTTTTCTCTATCTAGAACGAAGGTTTGATATATAAAACTATTCAAGAATCCTGTACAGAGAACTGTAAAGACATCTTCCCTGCAAGCAGCACGACTGTGGTTTAGTGTCCCCAAATTCGTTTTAGCTCGCTCTTCGTACAGAGCTATTCAAGCTGAGAATTCTGAATTTCTGATAATCACGAGTTGACAGATTCTCTGTGGCTGACAGCCAACTGACCAATCACTATTCTCCGCTGCCTGGCAAACAGGCTTGATTTTGAACAATAGGTTGTCTATAGTCCCTATTTTTCTCTCTCCTCACTTTCTTCCCCCCTTTCCTCTCCCCAGTTTTCGCGTGCCTGCTCGTCCGCCGTCTTTTCTCTTCATACCGCTTGACGATCTCAAGAGGAAAAATAGGGACTACTCGTAGTCTAAAGTTTAGGGTGTGGCTTATACATGTATGTAGATACAAATAGCTCAGAGGGAAATGCAGTACAGGGTTCGTACTGTTTGGGGCTTTTGAAATTCCATGATTTTCCATGACTTTTTCCATGACCTTTTAGTATTTTCCATGACCTAATATTGACCAGTGTTGTTTGAAATTGTCAAAACTCTTCTTCCTTGGAGATATTATTCAGCGCACCAGCACGATAACCAAATTCAACAAGGAAAACAAGTCGTACTTTGACAAATAAAGCATTTATTTATGTACTCAAAGTTCGATTTTTTTATACGTAGAAACCCAACTGATCAGAAAAATTCTTTTGTACACTGAACTTCGTTTTCCATGACTTTCCATGACCCAAACTAAAATTCCATGACTTTCCAGGCCTTTAAAATTAAATTCCAAACTTTCATGACTTTCCAATTTTTCTATGACCCGTACGAACCCTGTCATCTCTCATTCCTATCACAAACTCATTAATCTCATTAATTAGCATACGCCCGGCTCTTAATTTGTTTTACTGAATACTTGGTATTTACAAAGTTCTCAGTTTACTATGTCTTACCAAGTCTATATCCACACAGGGAGGTTCCACTGTCCCTCCCACCCTGAGGGAAATAGTCTTCCATCCTCGTACACTCACTTCAACCTGAGTGTCAAACTTGTGAATGTAGTCTGGTGTAAAGTCAACCTGTAATCGAGAGTCAGTACATGTAGGTATTAATGCACTACCCCGATTGCCACAGAATTAAATCTTTCACACACTTGTGACAAATGCTGACAAATATAAAATCCGAGTGACAAACATTTAACATGAGCTGGGTAAGCTGTATTGTGTCAAACATGGTCATATACTGTCGATGACTGAAATGCTTAATCTAGTCAAATACTAACTTTGACAACCAAATGGTTGTACATAATACTAAAACAAGTTACAACCAACTGGGCTAGTCACTTTACATACATCCGAATATGCCAAGCAACAAACGCCAGAAGGTTTGTGGCATTAACTGCAACAAATCCTTCACTAAACATATATGACTGTTGGTCTGACCTAGTAGTTAAAAACTGCACAGGTATATAACCTTAATTTGTTGGAATTTGACATAGTTGTGTTGGTGTGTGATATGCCTGACAGTGACTGGTCGCAAATCGTTCTATATTTACATTACAAGAAGAATTAGTAACCCGCAGTTACAAAAATAAATATGAAAAAGGAAATGTTTTGTAATAGCAAGAACTTCTACATACTCACTTGACTGTATCAGTAATTGAGTACTGACCAATAAATACTGACAAATATTAAACTTAGATCTGCAAGTGTGCCAAAAATACATCATCAATTTATGAAAGCCAAATACCGTGTCATCCATTTCTGCGAGTTAACCAACATAACACACTCATAGAATCAATATACCACTCAGGCAAGCGGTATATAGAAAATACGGCACTTGGGTCTCTAATGTGGAAATCGAGCCAACTTAAGCTGCTGCATTTGATTAGAAAAATGAACTGTTGTTGTCCATAAAATAAAAAGAACGTTACACAGTAACTCACAAATATG
This sequence comes from Epizoanthus stellaris, assembly GCA_025403545.1. Taxonomy (NCBI): domain Eukaryota; kingdom Metazoa; phylum Cnidaria; class Anthozoa; order Zoantharia; family Epizoanthidae; genus Epizoanthus; species Epizoanthus stellaris. The sequence continues at coordinate 8,179 of JAOBYG010609935.1, read as the reverse complement.
AAATTTATCTTTTCCTGGCAAAAACAACGTCTCACTTATTTGGATGCCTGACTCAGAGATAGTGTTCTTGCTACTGGAAGGTAAAATGCATATGCATTGCCACCGTGTAATTAATTATATATGATCGATCGATCCTTCATTAAAATTTCTGAAACAAAAAAATGCATCATTATCACACGTAGTATTTGTGTAACATCTCTTCATCCTACATATAAAACCGACTGATACTTTCAAACAGAAGGTCCCGTCTTAAACTGCTTCATACAAACTTATTGACTGTGAAGTTGTCATACCTTGAGCTCTGCACTTCCTCCAACAGGCACCACACTTTCCTTGGGACTGATAACCATCCCTAGTATGGGCTGTATATCTACCACCTGTACCAGAATATAAATAACATAGTAAAATTTAATGTAGAGTATCTCGACACCTTGGTATGCCAGAATGTAAATAACATAGTTACATGTAGTGTGCAACATCCCTAGATTTGTGTGTCTCTACCACCTGTACCCGAATACAAACAACACTTGAGTAGTATAGCAGGCATGGGATTAGCCTCTCTTTAACAACAGATTCTAATATCTTAGATATTATCTTGAAAAATATCTTAAAGATGAATAGTCTTTTCTATACCAAAAAGGGCTTCTATTGCCTTTTTCTAATGTATAAAATGCAGTGGATTAGATTACCTCTCTTGTTTTCTCGCAATCATAAATAAAATGAAGTGGATTGTATTACCTCTAATGTTTTACGTTCATAAATAACATACAGGGAAATATATTGTTTTGTGTTTATCCAAACCAGTAACAGTTGTTTCAATTTGTCAATATATGTCAATAGTTGGAGGGATTCTGAAAGGGTTTTGTTGGGGTTCTGAAAGGGTTCTGTTAGGGGTCTGTTGGAGTTCTGAAAGGGTTCTGTTGGGGTTCTGAAAAGGTTCTGTTGGGGTTCTGTTGGGGTGTGAAAGGGTTCTGTTGGGGTTCGTAAAGGGTTCTGTTGGGGTTCTGAAAGGGTTCTGTTGTGGTTCTGAAAGGGGTCTGTTGGGGTTATGTTGGGGTTCTGTTGGAGTTATGTTGGGGTCTGAAAGGGTTCTGTTGGGGTTTGGAAAGGGTTCTGTTGAGGTTCGGAAAGGGTTCTGTTGGGGTTCAGAAAGGGTTCTGTTGGGTTCGGAAAGGGTTCTGTTGGGGTTTGGAAAGGGTTCTGTTGGGGTTCGGAAAGGGTTCTGTTGGGGTTCGGAAAGGATTCTGTTGGGGTTTGGAAAGGGTTCTGTTGGGGTTCGGAAAGGGTTCTGTTAGGGTTCGGAAAGGGTTCTGTTGGGGTTTGGAAAGGATTGTGAAAAGGTTCTGGAAGGGTTCTGAAAGGGTTTGGAGGGGGTTCTGTAGGGGTTCTGAAAGGGTTCGGCAAAGGATCTGTAGGGGTTTATTCACTTATCAGCAACTACCAGGCTCATAAAATACACACTCTACTGGGTGTCTGAGAAACAATCACTACATTCTGTGGAAAAGGATAATAAAACGTTTATGATCAAAAATAGATAAATATATAACAATCTGGCGCAATGGTGCCTTTACAATACTATGCTCTAACTCAAAACAGCAGCAAAAACGCTCCATGGTCTCTAGAGATTTCTGTTTAAATTTCCATCAGTAAATATCAGATCCCTCTAAAGATGAAATGCTCGGGATAAGCTTCAACTATCCTTCTTACAGAGGTGTCCACCTTAACACGTGTTTATTTACAGTAAACGACTAGAGTGTTGCAGGTACCAACTGCAGATGTCCGCTTTAGAGAGGTGTCCTCCTTAGAGTGATTAGTTACAATAAAATGACTAGTATAACAGCAGGGACCTACTGTAGCCGTCCGCTTTGGAGAGATGTCCATCTTAGAGAATGTTTAGTTACGACAAAATGATTAGAGTGTGGTAGGGACCAGCAGCAGATGCAGCTGTCCATTGTAGAAAGGTGTTCGCTTTAGAGAGGTGTCAGTTTCAAAAGATGGTGTCATCTAAAAAATGAAGTAGATTATGTATATCCAAGTTAAACTTGTATCTTATGTTTGATAACTGGGTTGAAAATACCAATGTCTGTACTAACCTCAAAGTAGGCGTGGTTCTGACTGGTATTCTTCAGTGAGACAATCTTGGTGGTAGTGAGGTGAAGTGGAACTGGACCAAACAACAGTCGCCTCTCAACAAACGAGCAGTGTGCAGTACCAACCTAGCCAACAAACACACTTACAGTATAGATTGATGCAGAATGATACAGATGGTAGAGAATGAAGGAAAACTATGCAATTCGTTTCAAAGGCGATCCTACCTCTACTTTGCATGCCAATTTCTGCTCACTTCCTCCAGTAACCTGCAGCACGAATAGACTGTCTGAAGGGGCGGAGAAGGTGGGATGGTAGACAACTTCACACTCGAGACTTGTGAATGCATCAACGGTTCCTAATACATACAAAATAAACACATTGACAAAGTGGTATAATGTAAAATACAAATACTGCACTGTGATGTTATGTTATGTTATAGCAATGGCAATGTAGAACTGTGACAACAAAGTTACTGTGAATACCATGATAGCAATGTGTTTACCAGCTGTGATCGGTGTCTAACATGTCATCACAGCTGTCAGCAAGGCACTAGTGTCACGCTTCTACTCAATGCCTTCTTTGTCAAGTCATTATCATTACCATTTATTGTCAGCTGTTACAGCACTTTTTCTGACGTGTGTACCACAACACGTTTTGTAACACTGCAGTGAACTATCACACTGGTGAATGCTGCCAGCTACCATGCAACCTGCTGTGCTCACCAAATCTGTCACATGATAGTTTCTAATGGTGTGATAGGAATTATTAGTATTTATGTCTTTACTTCACGCTGTCAAGGACGGACGATGAACCTCAACAATTAAAAAAAACGATCTATGTCCAGAGGCCTCTGATAGAGGCTGTAGGTTTAGTGTACTTACTAGAGAAGTCGTCTAACCAATTGCTTTTTCTTACCAATTGGTAACATAATTAACATTATCTTACCACAAAGGAAATATTTTCTTTTCTGGTATTTTAAGTATTTCCGTTCAATAGCAGGACACCTACACCTACACCACAACATCACTGGCATAATAACCAGAACATTTTTTGAACAACTGATTTGGAACAAACAACAATGATTCATGAATACATGTCGCTACCTTGATGTGGTCTAATTGAGAATGCAGTACCCTTGTCAGCAATCACTGGAGCCCAAGTAAACTCAGCTGGGTAATTCCTCTTGTTTTGAATAGCGATGGTACTTCTTAGACCTAAAAAGGAAAATAATTAAATTATCCAAATGGCCTTTCCACAAAGCGACTCTTCATCTACTAGCAAAACAAACTATCAGGAAAAATTAGATACAACATAAATAAGTTTGAAACCAAAGTGTCGGGGAAGCTGGGATGAGACGGGTGCACAAACCAGAGCAAGCAGTCAGCTAACCTGGGCACGAATTCGCCGAATTATTTACGTATACCAAAATATTGGTTCAATCTGTGCATTATATGTTTAATTAACTGATCCAGTCTGTGAGTCTGTGAAAAGAACATGTATGTAAAGGTCTTGGTGAGCCAGAACAATGTATCAGAAAAGTTCAGCTTCGAAGGTAGAGGAGGGAGAATATGTTAGTGTTAGTATAGTACAGTTGTCCATGCAATCTGTGCGTAACGTACGAGTTTAAATCATTACTTCCTCTCCCCTCCTAAGGTAGAACGGTTTTCAGTGATCTCTTAAGTGAGTCCACTTACATAAATCTATCTAGCAATTAAGAAGACTAGGGCATACCTTCCTCTGCCGGCATGTCAGGACAAGGTTTAAGTGTGATCTCGTTACTGCTGAGTTGAAGAGCAACTGGTACAACTTCTGCCATCACAACCACGTGCTGCTCATGGTAGCCATTGATCCGGTACTTAACACTCCTGCATAAATCGTAAGACCGTGATGACTTATCATTGAAGATATTTAATAATACATTTACATCCAAAACAACTGCAAATGTGCTTCAACAGAAAATTCTGATGAACAGAAGAGTTCGTGCCACCAAACAATAACACAATTTCGCTAATTGGTTGATAATGATAATAATGTGCCATCTACTATCATTCGAAGACAATTCTGAAACAAGCTACAAATAAATTAACAAGTTAGCAACAATCTGCACTTCATCGCAATGTATACAGTGTCATAATTTCTTACATTGGAAGTGTAACTCATAGAAAACAACAAATTAAGAAAATCTGTTACATACAATTGAACCACATGAGTTTTACAGGGGAATTATTGCGAACTTTTACATTGCGATTAATTTTATAAAACACGGTCAGAGGATATATAGAACAAAGTTATTATCTTACAATATTTCCAATAAAATGTGTAATTTTAGAATAAAAATGAGCGATAAAAAATTACATGCGATGCCGTAGCATCATTTTTTATCGCTCATTTTTTATCGCTCATTTTTATTCTAAAATACATAAACAAATCGTCTCTAATTCGAAAATATGTAATAAGGCAGAAATTAAATGATGGTCCATTGATAAATGATAAAATAATGCCAGTTCTATTCCAGTGTACTCTCTACTGGTCACAAACTCAAACCATTATGTTGATACTAACTAAGCTTGCTGGCAGGTAAACTGGAAACAGGAAACTTGTCAACTTCATTCCCAGGGAACTCTATTTTTGTTCTGAGAAAACAATCTGAGAACGAACGTAATTACAATGACATTGTAAATGTAAATTTTACTTTTCGTGCCTCTGACTGACGCAAATACAACTCAAATCTATAAAACTTAACATTCTCTGATATACAATGTAACTGCAGCACAAATGAGAATGAACAACTGGTTAAAACTGTTCTATTTATTGCCACATTTATCTTGTAGCAAGAAGGACCGAATTGCACTGAGTACTGCCACTAATGTTAAATTCAATCTGTAGTGATATTGTGTTTGACCTGTGTTGAATAATAAACAATAAATATATTATGTCTTCAATGTTTTACAATAAAATTGGAAAAACAGTAAGTACCACGATGGTAATGACCAGTTCCAATTGGATTTGTTCAGTCACAGTTACACAGTTAGTTACCTCTCAAATTTGCCTTTTGAGTTGGACTCAAACATCAGACCGAGTTTGGCAAGTGATCCAGGGGGGACAACTTGTGAGAGTGGAGAGGTCTGCCGGAGCTCACGACAATCAATCTAAAACAGAGATGCTGGAATATTAAATCCTTACTAAATCTTTCTAAACTATAAATTACATATGAAATATTATAGTAAGTTAAGGAATTACATATATAAAGCTTTATGTAGAACTCCATTCAAACCAGCTTCGCTGAACTGGAACACCTGCAAGAATATTTCATTAAATAAATAAAACATTCTAAAGGTGGATCCATGCAAATGTCGATCACTGATGTTCTTGCAGAGTTGGATGCAATTCATCTTTTTGCTGCAGTGCATATATAACGTACAACTAGAAAAGTGTGCAACCATGCAAATCCAACTAACTACTACTGCGCATGCTCTATATCATAATGTACACCAGTCAAAAGTCAGGTTAACAATTATTATTAATTGTCTGCACCTGACAACCTTTTCTTTAAAGACGGTTTGATACTTAAATAAATTTTATCCCTGCTTTATTTGCTTATGGCAAAGTCAATGCAAGAACTACATGTGTACAACCTAACAAACGTTTCCAAATGATTATCCCACCTGGACTTCAATGAGAGCAAAGATATCAAGCCTGTTTGAAATCATCAAGTCCCTACAGCTCACGGACCGAAGACACACTTGGCCAAAGTCAATGGCTGACGGGCCTGAAAACACAAGTCGGCAATTAGTTTACAATTATGCAACGGATTTTAAAACCATTCGTAGGTAAATTCCATCCACTTCATCCAACTGGAATAACTATTCTATTTATACGTAACAGCATCGTACTGATCGGTAATTATAGATAACCAAAACCTATTTATCTAGTAACTGTTTCTAATCAGTTTATGTTTCAATTACTGTCACATTCAATAACTGAAAAGTTAATAGATATTATTAACAAAGCACATTTAAAGGCTGAAAAAGACACTTTTAGTGTATGAGGTTGTATTGTAAAACTCCAAAGGCTCAAACATGCCAGATGTTTGGAGTCACAAATTCTTCCTCAGTGGCTGTCAATAACAACTAACAAACCGCCTATTCAGTTATTATTAACTATCACTGTGGAATCTATGCCGATAACGCACTACACAGAATTTAAACGTTTATATTTGAAAGAGATACTTCACATCAATATTTATAAAGGCCATTCAGATTCAATCTAAGCAAACCTTGTACAGTTAATACTCGCTCACAACTCTCGATAGCTGTGAGAAAGAGTTCTAACCTTCCTGTACAAGTCATGGGAACTTGAAAGTTCTATAGTGATAAGTGCAAATAAACACAGAAAACAGAAAGGTGTCATCCACTGAGCAGCCCTCTATACCTACCTATCTCCAGAAGTTTGAGCTGCTGTGGCGTGATGACTCTCGAACAGTCATTTTTCTCTCTTGTTGTCATTGGTACTGCATTCAAACCATCACTTATCTGAACAAACAAGGATAACTGAAGAGTCAATATGCACATGATAAAGTATTATTACTAACTACTAACTACTAAGACCTTAATTGTTAATGGTTTGTGTTTTTTATTATCAGTTGCATCGCCGATATTTCACCTGACATACGCATATCATTCCAAAAGTTCTTGTTACCAAAAACAAACAATTTATACATTCTTTATTATGACAATTTATTTTGCAGCTGATAATTAAAATCATTATTTGGCTACAAACACACTGTTAATTCCAGATGGCATTAAATTGTTATGCCATATCTACAGACAATATGTGACTTTATACTAGGCTCCTAAGTAAAACTTAGGAGCCACTAAGTTTTACCTAGCACGAAAAATGTGTGTAAAGGCCTAAGTAAAAAAATAAGAAATTTTTCTTGGCATATCATCAACGTCGGCAAATTTAAAGAATTCAAAACTCAAGTAAAGAAAAAAACTCGACTTAGGATCGTCTTGGCGATCTTAAATAAAGAGCCCAATTAAAACTGACAGGTTTCGTCTATTGTGGGAATTCTAAACAAAGAGCCCATTTAAATCTGACAAGTTTCGTCTATTGTGGACCAATTAAAAATTATCCTGAAGTGCGTGGAGCGAAACAAACTGCACGTGGAAATGTAATCTCGTTCCCAGATTCCTCGGGGGTGGAAGAAAGGGAAGAGGGGAGAGGGAGAGAGGAATCTGGCTAAAGTCGATTTTGTCACGTGGCCGGAACTAATGATTGATGTCACGTATCAACTGCGCATGCTCGTGTAAAAACAATTTCCTCGAGTATTTTCTTTTCTTGGCGTGGTTTATTCCGATCGCCAACCTACATTTTCAAGCAGAACTATAAGTTTTATTAACGCTGTGAAACACTTGCTTACGAGGCGAGGGGAATAGATATTGAAACTTTACGGCAAAGCAACTGGAATCGCTGAAATTTGCCATGGAGGAGAAGAGAGACGCGTACGTCGGTGTGTACTTCAATGGGCAATCAGACGATCTGCAAGCTTTTAAAATTCTGCCTGACAATGTCGTGATAGGAAGGATACTTGTGCGTGAATTATGCTGGCGATTTCTCAACTGAATGTACTGATATTCTGATGGAGGATCGGAACAAACGGACAAACTTTAATAACCCCAAAGGCATTAGAGTAGCTAGTTTTTCTTGGAGTAAGTTGTACTTGTAGTCGACACTGGCAGAATGTCAGAAAGTTACGATATTTAATTTACCCGGCCAGAGGCTGTTGTCGGCTGTGAACAAGAGCGGGTGCAAGAATTTACCCTATTCTCCAGTTTACCAAACTGACTGTGCTGTATATTTATGTATTTGACGAGGCCGAGGATCATTTTAACCTCCTGTGACTATCGAAAGTGCAGTCGAAAGTGGTGAGTGAATTACAGTGCAACTATAAACAATAACAGCTCATTTAATAAATTCAGTTATTATAAAATAAACTAGATATAACGCGGGCGCTGATTGGTTGAAAGCCGTTTACCATAACTCGATGGAAAACATGGCTGCGTTTATTTTATAAAAGAAATAGAAA
>JAOBYG010608824.1:0-10090 GCA_025403545.1 Epizoanthus stellaris | reverse complement strand
CTGGATGTGCTAACTTCTGACCCTTCGACTATCGACATGGGCTTGTGTGAAGTTACTGAGGACAACTGTAATGTTCTAACTTCTGATGCTTCTACGACTGATGTGGGTATGAACGAACTCAGAGAGGACAGCCGTAACGTGCTAACTTCTGACGCTTTTACTAATGATGTGGGCTTGCGTGAACTGACCCAGGACAGACGTAATGTGCCCACTTCTGACGCTCCTACAAGTGATGTGGTCTTGAGTGTACTCTCTGAAAATAGACTTGATTTGCTAACTTCTGACTCTTCGGCAATCGATGTAGACTTGCTTGTACTTACCAAAGACAGATGTAAAGTGCTAACGTCTGATGCTTGTACGATTGATGTGCGTTTCGAAGAATTCACAGAGGACAGACGCAACGTGCTAACTTCGGAAACTAATGATGTGGGATTGAGTGAACTATCTGAGGATAAACTTGATGTGCTACCTTCTGACCCTTCGACTATTGACGTGGGCTTCAGTGAACTGACCAAGGACAGACGAAATGTGCTAACTTCTGATGCTTCTACTATTGACATGGGCTTCAGTGAACTCACAGCGGACAGACCTAATGTGCTGACTTCTGATGCTTCTACAATTGATCTCGGTTTGGACGAACTCACAGAGGACAGACGTAATGTGCTAACTTCTGATGCTTCTACGACTGATGTGGGTTTGAACGAACTCAGAGAGGACAGACGTAATGTGCTAACTTCTGAAGCTTCTACTATTGACGTGGGCTTAAGTGGTCTATCTGAGGATAGACTGGATGTGCTAACTTCTGACCCTTCGACTATCGACATGGGCTTGTGTGAAGTTACTGAGGACAACTGTAATGTTCTGACTTCTGATGCTTCTACGACTGATGTGGGTTTGGACGAACTCGGAGAGGACAGATGTAATGTTCTAAATTCTGATGCTTGTACTATTGAAGTGGGCTCGAGTGAAGTTACCGAGAACAAATGTAGTGTGCTAACTTCTGATGCTTCTACGACTGACGTGGGTGTGGACGAACTCACAGAGGACAGAGGTAATGTGCTAACTTCTGACGCTTTTGCTAATGATGTGGGCTTGAGTGAACTGACCAAGGACAGATGTAATGTGCTAAATTCTAATGCTTCTACTGTTGACGTGTGCGTCGGTGAAATTACCGAGGACAGACGTAAGGTGCTAAATTCTGATGCTTTTACTATTAACGTGGGCCTGGGTGAACTATCTGAAGATAGACTGGATGTGCTGACTTCTGCTGCTTCTACTACTGACGTGGGTTTGGACCAACTCGCAGAGGACAGACGTAATGTGCTAACTTCTGATGCTTTTACTAACGATGTGGGCTTGAATGAACTGGCCGAGGACAGATGTAATGTTCTAAATTCTGATGCTTCTACTATTGATGTGGGCTTGAATGGACTTGCCGAGGACAGACGCAATGTGCTAACTTCTGATGCTTCTACGACTGACGTGGGTTTGGACGAACTAACCGAGGAGAGACGTGACGTGCTAACTTCTGATGCTCTGATTATTGACGTGGGCTTGGGTGAACTGATCAGGTGCAGATGTAATTTGCTATCTTCTGACGGTTTTAGTATTGACGTGGGTTGGGATGATCTTCCGGAAGAAAGATTTATGAAGCTAACTTCTGACCCTTTGATTATCGACATGGTCTTGGGTGAACTAACCAAGGATAGACGTAATGTGGTAACTTCTGACACTTCTATTATTGACGAGTGCTTTGGTGAACGTACGGATGGCAGATTTAATGTGGTAACGTCTATAACTTGTAGTATTGAAGTGGGCTGGGGTGAGCTTATCAGGGACAGACTCCATGAACTTATGTCCGATGCTTGTACCATGGAAGTGTGTGTGGGCAGCGTCACTATTGAATTGGACGTAGGTGAACTGACCAGGGAGAGACGTACTGTGCTAACTTCTGATGCTTTTACTCTTGTCGTGGGCTTGGGTGGACTGACCAAGGGCAGATTTAATGTAATAACTTCTGATGCTCTTAATATTGTGGTGGGCTTGGGTGAACTCTCCGAGGATAGACTTAATGTACTAACTTCTGATTCTCCTGCTATTGATGTGGGCTTGAGTGAACTCTCCGAGGATAGACTTGATGAACTAACTTCAGACGCTTTTACAATTGACGTCGGCTTGGGTGAACTGGCCAAGGACATATATAATGTGCTAACTTCTAGAAGTTCTACCATGGATGTGGGCTTTTGTGAACTTGTCGAGGACAAACTTAATGTGCTAACTTCTGATGCCTCTACTACTGACGTGGGATTGGGTGTACTTACCACGGACACACGTAATGTGCTGACTTGTGACGTTTTTACTATTGACCTGGGTTTGGATGAACTTCCCGAGGAAAGATTTAATATGCTAACTTCTGATCCTTTGGTTGACGACATGGGTTTCAGTAAATGGACCGAGGACAGGCTTAATGTGCTAGCTTCTGATGCTTCTAGTATTGAAGAGTACTTTGGTAAACTTACCGAGAGCAGATTTAATGTGGTAACCTCCGACACTTTTAGTATCGACGTAGGCTGGGCCGAAGTTATCAGGGACAGACTCAATGAACTTGTGTCCGATGCTTGTACCTTCGAAGTGGGTGCGGGCAGCGTCGCTGAAGACTGAGTCAGTGTTTTAACCATAGCTATCGATTGGTGCTGGGGTGCAGTCTCCGTAGACAGGCGTTTTGTGACAGATAGCGATGACGAGGCGAGCGTGACCAGAGTTTCTAACGAGGAATCCAACGTGCAAGCAAGTAAGTGTGATGATATTGATGCGGGCTGCTTGAGCCTCGTTCGTATAGATAGGTTTGATGATCTTGCCGTAAATACTGGTGACACAGCGGCAACTTTTGAAGGTGTTACTGAGGAAAAGCTGAATATACCAAGTCCAGCAGATGGTGCTATTGAAACGACAGTTTGCGTGGCTTCCAAGGTATTATCCTTTGTACTAGCTTTGGAAGCGGTTGATATCAACGCAACGTTAAGAGAAGTTGTGGCTGGCAAGATTGGCGTGGTAATTGTCGCAAATGGCGACATTGAGACGACCTTGAGTGACTTGTGTGAAGACGAGGCCGAAGTTACTACTGTGTGAGATGACGCTGCAAGGGCGTTGTTGAGCGCTGTTTCGGATAAAAGTCTCAACGTAGTGTTTTGCAGCGTAGATTGTAATAACATCGGCGATACGTTTTGTTGAAGACTTGGTGTGCTAGCTGCGGGTGACATCAAGGAAACATTCAGCAGGGTTTCTGTCTGTGAGTTTACTTTGGTAAACGTCCATACCGAGCTGACATTCGATGAAGTTACTGAAGAAAGAATCGTTTTGCTTACTGTGGAATATTCGATTGCGGGAGCTGACTTGGTCTGACTTCCTGAGTAGAGACCAGATGTGCTAACTGTCGAAGGTGTTAACGTTGAGTTATCCTTCCTTGATGAGGTGTCTAATGCTGTAGTTCTGGAGGATGATGTGACGTTATACGAAGTTGCTATATCAAAGCTCAATAAAGACATTGTATTAGATTGTGACAGCGATGATACCTTAGACTCAATCCCATAATATTTTGTTACTGTGCTGGCTGTAGAATATTCAGCTGTTGAAGAAAGACTGGACTGGGTCGTTGAATTCAGGTTTAGTGTCGTAACAGGTAATGACGATAACATACTGATCTGTTTAGAAGACGTCCCTGGGATCGGGCTGGACGTACTAACTGCGGTGATTGATGATACGGTGGCGGTCGCAAAAGACGCTTCCGAGGAAGTAAAGCCGTAAAGTGTGGGACCTTGCAATGTCGATGCCGTGGTGAGTACAGTTACCAGAAGCGAGCTCATCGCGCTTTGTGTGCTTTCAATGGCAGAGTGTAATATCATTGCGATACTCGAATAAGGTTGTGTCTGGGTTCGCCTGTCAAATGCTGTCGCTGTATCCGAGCTGATTGATACTCCTGATGGTAGCTGTGTGATACTTGTTGAATAAGGTTGTGTCTGGGTTCGCCTATCAAATGTTGTCGCTGTATCCGAGCTGATTGATACTCCTGAAAATGGCTGTGTGATACTTGTTGAATACGGTTGTGTCTGGGTTCGTGTGCCAAGTGTTGTCGCTGTATCCGAGCTGATTGATACTCTCGATGGTGGCTGTGATTGCAGTAAATGATCTCCGCCATTCTCTGTATACGTGTTCTTGGACATTTTGCTAGATTTATGTACTTGTGGTGAGGATGGAAGTGTAGTCTCCAACCTGTTGTAGACCAACGCATCCGTAGTAGTCAATAGCCTTGACATGTATAATGCACTATATCGTGACGGACCATGAACAACTGTAGTAGATAAGTGGGTATACAGTAATGTTTCATGTTTTTTGGACACAGATGATGATAGTGGTGGAATTGTTCCCCTATGTGTGGCATCAACAACCGAAGGGCTGACGGTTAATCGAGAGACAGGCTGTGATTCTGATATTTGTACTTGACTGTATACTAACGCAGATGTTGTTTCAGTCGTGCCTTCATAGGAATTGGTGACAAGAGTGTTTGTTGATGCTACTGTTCCGAGAGTGGCACTGTACACGTCTTTACTGTTTGTCCAATGACTAAATGAAGTCAACATTGAAAACAGTGACACCATTGTGTGATTCTCTTTTGTATCGCTGTAACGGCTTTCGTGGATGGTTCTCGATCTGAGATGTTCAGCAGTTGTCTCAACTGTACTCACAGAGACTATTCCCAGAATGACATCTGTTGAGCTCACTGACGTGGCAGCATTTCCAGCTGGAATAGTTGAAGTTAATGATGGTAGTATATGATCGCTGTGTGACCCGATGCTCCAGGCGGAAGTTGAAACCAGTATTGACAGTCTGCCATCACGAATCGCACTGTCGAATGACGTCACTTGGGTTGTTGCTGATGACAACGTGTCCAGCCGTGCAACACCAGACGAGATGGGTCTCTTATGTACAACTGCAGACGAAAACAGTTCTAAGTTATAAGATATGAAACAAACACTGTTCCTGTAGTAGGTTACAAATACAATGCGAACACATACCAGGTATGTCCACAAAATTAGGTTTTTGACAATTATCTTAACCTTGATCAAAGTCATTAGCTTTCTTGACTAAAATAAATAACATCTGAAAATAGGAAATGATCTGTCAAACCTACTATATATAGTGAACTCATCAAGTTTGGGAAAAGGGTACAAAGCAAAAACATATAACTGAGGTATCACTAGATGTAGGGTGTGCAGAGGAGGAATTAATAATAATAATAATAATAATAATAATAATAATAATAATAGTAACGAATTACCTGGTGGCGTGCAAGTCTCCTTTTCCTTTACTGTCACAGACCCGTGTAAATTGTAACGAAACTGTCGCCAGGCAACCACATTACCCGCGCTCCCTTGCAGGCACTGTTTTGACAAAGCTTTAATAGCGGTATTGTTTATTTCAAAGTTCCACAAGTTCAACTGGGACATGCTGCCTTGAAATGATTTTGAGGTAAGAGATCTGTTGCTCATTTCTTGCTTTTGTCCAATAACAAATTTTCCTTTTGCTGTGATTTTCTGGCCGTTGCCTAAATATCGGCCAGACGCACTGAGGATTCCGTCAACAAACACACCCCACTCCCCCACAGTAGTGTTCCAGGTTGCGCATAAATGATGCCAGACCTCAAGTGACAATATTTGACCCAAGTTGAAGTTCCTACAAATTAACATAAAGATAAGATAAGATCATATAAGGTAAGGCAAACTAAGCTAAGGTAAGGTAAGATAAATTCATATTTTATAGTCATTTTAAGCATTTGATATTACCGTATTATAATAAATAATAGTATTAAATAAATAAAGCTTATATAGCGCTATATCCTATTAGCCCATAGCACTCACAAAGTATCTCTATTTAACCCACTCCAAAGACCTAAAATTAAATAAGCCCCTTCCTCTATTAAGCCTCCCTCCAAAGGACCTACAATTTTATGAGGCCCCAGGGGGTTGAACAGAGCCGAAAATGCAGTATCCTAGTTTTTTGTTGAGTTTTAATTTCAAATCACCTGAAACAATCCATCCCTGTACCCGCCTACACATAATATATATTTTCTACCTATCATATTATAGAAAGCTGTTGGTTTCAGTACTACTAATTTGACACGAGACTATGCACTAACCCACAAACTCGATTCACACTGGGCCTCTCTATACCTTAAACATCACAACCCATGAGTGTATCGCATATCAAGAAATACCTCACTTCATAGAAACAACCAGTATCACACACCAAGTCGTGCACACCCATCTAGACATTCCACACTAACAATCTTACAACATACACAATACTTAGAAAGTATAACTCAGATTTTCCGAAGATTTTCGAGCGTTTCCGAAAAATTCCCGAAAATTCCCAAAGTTTTCCGAAGATTTTCCGAAGATTTCCGAAGATTTCCGAACCATATAATAAAAAAGCCTCACTCGTGAGATATTGTCCTTGCCACTCGAAGATAAAATCCATATCTTCTCGCTACCGTGTAATATCCTCTATATATTTATTTATTTTACCTAGCGCAGGGAATCCGCCATCTCCAAGCCCCCCAAATTTTAATTCCAATAGAACTATGTTGTATACAATTTCATTTTCAATATATTTTCTAATACATGTCTCACATACCTTGTTATCCCCCTGACGGTGAAGTTGCACGTTCTCATGCCCCTGCACGAGAAGGAGATTTCCTCCCGATGTGACTCGGTAACATATGAGAATATTGTGACGTCACCGCCGCTGGTGACATTCGCCCACAGACAGACAGTAAACGCTTCAAATGGCGAACTGGACACTTCAACTGCTCCGTAGTCTGCTGCGCTCTGGGAGGGAAAGCTTATCTCAAATAGAGACGCGTCATCTAGAAGAGAAAAAGTAATTTTTGAATATTTTAAATACAACTAGTGATCAGCATTTACAAACGGCAAAGGGACAGTTCATGTTGTTTCATTTAAATATGTTCCGACCGGTTTCGCCAGTACGCACAATAACAACAACAACAATAATAATAATAATAATAATAATAATAATAATAATAATAATAATAACAATAACAACAATGATAATAATAATAATAATAATAATAATAATAATGTATGCTTGTGCTATGCTTTTACTGAAAATATTGTTCTGTTTCTTATCTTCCCGTTCTGCACAGCTGCAGGTGCATCGGAGTTTGCTTTGCAGATCCACTGCAGTTTTAAAACAATTTTGTTGAGTTTAAAATTGCATGTACTTTGCATGTTGTTGTACACCTTTGCTGATTAAACTGACGCGTTCACAGCAGTAATTTAGTTGTAATGGATTTACAAACTGTAGAATTTAAAACACCTAATTGATAAACGTTTCCTCTCAAATGAACGCCTCCCCACGGACTCTGAAAATAAATAACGCCCGGCCCTGCGTTGAATCGAGTATATACAATACTCACCGGTCCACAGCTCACAGTTCCTCCCTGTCCTATAAGCAGAGCAGTCATTCCAGTGGTTAGTTGTCCCCCCGGCGTGCCACACGATTCTCTGCAGTCCGTCCTCTGTGCTCCCGGCGAGTCACCACAGTTCACTCCTCCCTGGAAGGCAACAGCGCGTTATTCTTTATAATACCGCAACAACGCAGCCAACCACAGCTCAAGAAATATATAATAAAAAGGTCAGGGAATTTTGATCTTGGCAAATAAAAGTGTTATTTTTATCCTCAGTTGAAGGGCCAACGCTCGGAACAGCAACCACTTAACCACAAACACGGCAAAACACAAACCGTAAACTTCCGATATTAACCCTATTCCGACTGGGCTTTTTGGAGTTCCTCTGACTGGGCGGGGGGGGGGGGGGGCTGAAGGTGCCCGCGGACTGTAACCTCCAAACTATTAAAGATATGGAAACGAAAGTTGGCATACAAAGTAATTAGCCAACTACTAATCTAATGTTAATTAGTAAATTCGATTATGACGTCATATGCCTTGATTAGCTCAGTTGCTAGTTGGCAATTAAAATGTTTAAAGAAAAAGATTAAAAGATAAATCCGCCATCTTGGATTTTATGGTGGCCATCTTGGATTTTTTAATGACGACAGAAAATGGTCTTAATTGATTCGGATATTATCGAAAAGTTTAAAAATGAACTTTGGGTAACAGAAACTATGATATTAATGAAAAAATCCCCCAAAAAAATTCATTTGAAGAAAAAAGTTATCAAATTTTGCCAGACCTGTCACTCAAAACATGGTTGCCATGGAAACAGTTTACACCATATGAACAGGTTTGCCACATCAAAATGTTCCCCGACAAATTTTAGGAAAAGTCATAAAGTTTGAGCATTATATCTTAAATGCTTCTTTGGTTATAATGGTTTGAAATCGGCTCGGGCACTTTCAGCCCCCCCCCCAGTCTGAACAGGGTTAACAGAGCAAAAGTCGAATATCGTTGTTTACCTATTTATCACGTTTTATTTTCTTTTATCTTGCGACTATTATAAACAAAACGGAATACAATCGATCATGTGAGGTCCTTAACAACGATTGTGGTGTTATGTAGCGCAAAAATGCAGCTGGTACGTACATGTGAAATCAAACAAATTTTAGTTAGTCTTACTCACCAATAGGGCGAGCATTTTGCAAATTTTAGTCGCCCAAGGTAAAACCTACTCGCTGAGCAGATGAGCGTTAGTTTTCATCCCTGCAACAACAGAAATTGTAAATATGTGTACCTTGGTCACAACCTGCGACAGGAGCGGGAGTAAAGCGTCCACTGCAGTAAAATCATTTATAACAACATATATCTTCTCATACATAGCAGCTTCAGTTCCATTATCATCTTGCACTTGTTGAGCCAGTACGGGAGGATTGTCTGATGGAAGCAACTGGAGCTTGATATACATCAGAAGAGCTTGGTCCTCATCTATTTTGAATGATCTGAAGTAAAGAGCGACGTTGGTCCATTTTTATAGTATATCAAACTTCTCTTCCAATAAAGGTTCTAAATCTAGTTGGTGAACTTGGACCTAAACTGCAGCTCAATATCTTTCCCTAAACTGTATCACTGAGCTTAAATACCCTGAGTTGGGCCATAAAGTTCAAGAGGAGCCAAAGATGACTCCACACATAGCAATATAAACCTTTTAAGTGTTGAAGGCAAAAAAACACAATTTTGGTCAAATAGGCGATCTGTTACTTGCATCACCTACCCTCTTCAACCTCAAGATCTAATCCAGTTTACTGAATCATTACTTCGAAATGAAAACTGTTATCATACTCGTATTTTTGTTTACAGTGATCCTCTCAATTCAAAATCTGGAGAGGAACTATGATCTGTTTAGTATGAATGTGTAGCAAACTTAGAAGTTGTGTCCGTCTTGACTCATTGAAACTGGGATGCTACCTGGCCTGAGTTTCCAAAACAAGAGGCCACCTGGCTCAAATATTTGTCTTAAATTTTATATCGCTGTTGCTTAACTGCCAGAATTTTCCATAATCCGTAGTAGTAATTCCTTGGTCGTTGATACCATCTTGAAATTATAAGAGTATAACGTGCTGGGTTGTTTCTAGTCTCGTTCCCAGGTCATCTGCGTGGAAGACCATGAGGTCAACTAAGTTAATTTCAAGCTGGCATAGCAGAAGCTGAAGAGTAGCCAAGTTCATTTTTCGCCGTCACTAACTCATCAAAATCAAACTTAAGTTCATCTTGAACAGTTGAGAACTCATCAAACGCAAAAGATCAGAAAACTGGGTTTGATAGAATGTGGTTAAAGGATTTTCCTTGGCTCGACAAGAAAGATCTAGATGACAATGATGGTGGAACGCTTTGTAATTTATGTAGAAATGCCACACCACTTCAGTTATTGTTCAATAGGGATTGGTTTTGTTATAGAGACAAATAATGTAAAGAAATACAACTACATTTGTGTGTTTGGAAAACTGTCCGTTATTGATTTGATCTATAAATTACAAATGGCATGCAAGGAGGATTGAAAGGATGCCCCATGATGCTTTGCGCGTGCAAGCTCGTGTTTGGAGTTGTTGTGGCAGAGGATTG
>JAOBYG010607713.1:0-14735 GCA_025403545.1 Epizoanthus stellaris | reverse complement strand
CACGCCCACATTACGGATTACCTTTAACCTCCACCCTGCATCGGGGCTTAACAGTGATAGGTGTGTAGGCAATTTGATTTTTGATAGAGAAAACATTTATAAATGTTAGAATTGGTCCCGTACTCCTGAAAACTGCAAATTATTTGTTTGTTCTGTGACTGCTCATTTGTTGAATGTTGATTGTGCTAGCGTTGTTCCTATAAAGAGTTCAGATCGGTTCGGGCAACACTTAATATGCGAGACTTTATTGTATACTGCAATTAGATAATATATATTTCATATATTTGACCTTTATTTAAGGACTTTAAGCTGTCAATTTTTCGAAACAAGATTGCACAAATATTAAGTGATGATCGGAGTGTTTTACTCGTTTTAAACATTTCAATAAAGACAATATAAACAAGAAAATATAGATCTAGTATCCCGAAATAATTAAAACCGTTTAGTTTAAAAAAAAAAATTGGTCATTATGATCTCGCAAAAGTGTGTACTTGGCCCAAAATGTATTTCAAAAATTCTAAAATCGTGAATAACAAAATGTAAATACATTCGTGTTTCGAAGAAGTTCGACGACCTCCTCTGGTTAAACCAGAATTTAGGCAAAATATATTAAGCTTGATATACAAGGAATGGTATAAAAAATAAGGAAGCAAAACAGTATAAAATCACATACACACCTCTTTAAACCTCTGTGGCACTTCCCAGTTTTGGAGTCTCTGGGCTGCAAAGGCTTGTTCGTACTGAAACAAGAATAGAATTTGTCAACCATGAGATGAGTCGAGCGACAATATCACCATAGTTGCAATCTTTCTGACAAGAAAGCAGCACGCAAACAGAATCACAGTAACCGGATTAAGCAGTGGAGTGATTACAAAATCTTGAAAAATAAATACCTGATTTGCACTGAAATGTGTAGACATATTGCAAGATAATTTCCTTCAATCCTGACACGACAACTCACTTCTTTTTCCTTAGTTTCCGGATCGGAAGCTATAGCAACCATAGACGCTCATTCCCAGTCTCTTCTTCACGTCCTCGCGCCCGTACCTAACGCCTGACGGATATCGTAATATTGAAGATGGCGTCCGTCTAGTATGGCATCAAAACAACCACAGATAAGATTATCACGATAAAGTAATGGGTCGAAGAAAGGCTCGCTGGAGCCCCGCGGCTTTGCGAATCTGGAGAACATTGAAACGACTGGGAATTACTTCGCCGTCAGGAGTGCTGCTGTCGTTACTTTTCTGGACTTGTCTTCTATCATTCAGTTACTACATATATGTGCAGGTGTGTATTGAATAAGATAGTTTATATATTTTTGAACGCAACAATATCGAAACCCGTGGCAAGATTTTACGGTCGTGATGCCCGAGTCAGTGGCATCCCCAAAACATTACTCAATGGTCAATATTGACAATAAAATTGAAACCGCGAAGACGAAGGTAAACAACTTATTTTCACTGCGTTGTTTTACCTTTTCTTTGGGTGCCGTGTGGGCGAGAGTGACAATAAATGTCCCCAAATTCCACAAGGTATATCAAAACAACACAAGCAAAGCGGTACCATAAAACGTAATGATTTGAATAAGCGCCCACGACCCGTCTCAAATAAGCGCACACCGTACCCCATTCCATAGCCTGTGAACAGGCTTGTTTACACGAGAATTGGGAGAAAGAGAAGGGGAAAGGGAAAGTTCGCAGGATACCATTTCAATAAGTGCCATAGGAGGCAACCACACGCAGAGAAGACAAAGTTTTGTTAAATTCTAACTATATGCGAACTAGAAACTCTTTGAGACGGTACTTTACTTAATAATCAATAGGAATAATAGCTTAATAATGAGGCCCTGTTAGGGGGGGTAAGCATGTCCCCCGTCTGAATTTCAAAACTAGTCATGTCGCAATTTCAGAATGGTAGCATGTCCCTGTCGGAATTTCATCCCGAGCTCCATCGATGTCGTCGTGTTGCAATTTTGAATGTCAGCATGTCTTTGTTGGAAATTAGTCCAGTGCCTCATGTGTGTCTTGGTAGCTACAGCCACGGCCTGCAGCAACGAGGAGGGATGGATGCAAATGTTTTGAAAGGGAGGCGTATAGCGAGCGCCAAAGGCGCGAGTTTCTAGGGGGGTACGGGGGCATGCTCCCCCGGAAATTTTTGAAATATTGGGTCTCTGAAATAGCATTTCCTGCCTTCTGAGAGTAGTTTCCAGCAAGTTTAAAGGGTTTTGAACTGACAGAAAATCGATCTTGTAAGTTGTTGAGAACGTGACCAACAAAGCGTGATGTGGTCATAGGAAGAGAAATGATCGTAACAGAGTGATCAATAACACCGAGTCGCAAAGCAATCAGACAACTTTAAAACTTGATATAGGAGGTTTTAAACCGTTTAAACTAATTTTTATAATTGCAAAACACATTATAATCTTCTTGAATACGACAAAGTCGCTGTCGACTTTTAAAAACATGAAATTCGCTGTCATTTTCTTAATTATTTCCGTCGTTGTCGCAGTTTCACGGCAGCATCTTGTCGTTCGTCGCCATTTCATTTCCTTCATGTCGCTGTTTCAACGCCGTGTCGCTTGTCGGAATTTACCCTAACAGGGCCTCATTACTTTAGTAGAGCTGACAAAAATGCCATTGCTCGTATATGACCAACGATACCATGACCGCTTTCACTGGTAACTGCTGTTGGCAAAAGGTTTTGAAAGAAAGACCAGTGAGACTACGTAAGCTCCACAATAATTTTCCTTTGCTTTTATTAAAAACCTTTTTTTCTTCCTTGAAAGGTTTGTTTTGACTCTCGTCTTTGTCTACCTATTAAGGATTAACAGCTTAGACCAGCATTAGTTTAGTATATTAGTGTGTAAGAGAATATTGGACTCAAAGCTACATTGTGTTGAAATACCTTCATTAGCCCCCCTTCATTATGACTTTATAAACTCGCCGTCTTCTTAGATTTTGAAGTCGCCATCTTCAACCTTGTACACAACTGGTAGGCAACCTCGGACAGTATTGTTCTGAATATTGATATAATCGCCGTGTAGGACTAACCCATGTTATGAAAAATACAGGAAAAATCCAAATCAGCCAGGATAAGTTCTTATTTACTTGATATCTAATAAAACATCTGAGTCTTACTCACTTAGGTTCTTAAAAAGGTTTTTAATTCTTTGTCAAGAAAACAGCGCGACTACTTGTAGCAGTCGCAATAATTTGTAATGTAGCATAGCGAGGTTTTATGTTAATTAATACCAAATATCCACCACATCGTTGTGTGATGGGTGTTTCAAATAAATTGATTTATGGCCTTGAAGGTCCATAGCCATGATTTAATGTGAGGCACTTTGGCAGTCGAAAACTGCTTGAAGCCGATTTAAACGATTTAAAGGAAAATTAGAGAGTCTACAATCGACGTAATGTTGCTTGTGAACTTATAGCATTATAGGTAGAGACAAAGAAAGAGTGTCTGGCACTAAACAGTGAAAACGGAAGGAAGTCCAGAAAAACTATTGTAAGGCTTGAAATGAACGATTGAGGAAGAGATAATTGGTTAGATGCACTAACTATACAATGGAACAAAAGAACACGTAATTGTCAGGGTACCATTATACTTTGTGTTCTTTCCTTGATATGTCGGCCTTTTATATGGACCGCGGCGGCCTGGGGGGCTGAGATGTGCACGCATCTGTCTCACCCCTCTCTCCTGTAAATGCTCTCGGCTGGCGGCTCGACATTTTGACCATTCGATGACGAAAAACATGGTCTATAAGAGTATATACCGCGGAAACCTTTCGTGAATTTGTTTTTTCTACAACGAGAAACTGAAAAAGCCAAGCGTACCGGCTTTTTCTAGAGATAGTGCGCGCAGTTGTGGTGAGTACAGTGACGGTGTGTTTATCGTGGTATGTGCTCTTATTGACAATGGTTTTCAACCGATCTGAAAGCGAGAATATCATGACATGTTATACAATTGCTATTAGAACAAGAAAATGGCTATGGATTCAAGGCTATTTTACAACTTTTGCAGTAAGCTACATTGGAATACCCCACTATGCCCCTAGTGAAGGGGCAGGAGTTCGGTGAAAATAGTCTATTATATGCATATATGACATATGTTATTATTTTACCTTTACTGAACAAAACATGTTTATTTTACTTTATTGTTTGCATGACTTTTAAACTGAAGTAATTCAAATCGATAGTTGAAGTAAACAAGCTGGCTTAAAGCATTAATGAACGAATTCTTTATGTAGATGATAGCAAACAAATATTTCTTAAGCCTGTGAAAACATGGCAACGCGAGCTATGTTCATTTATAAAGTGATATTTATTGTATCATTGTACCGTAAAAACGTAAATCCCGGTTATAAGCCCTGGTCTGGAACGAGTTCGTAATGATTTTTAGGTGGGCTAAAAATCGGGGTGGGCTGAAAACCGGGGGGGGGAGCTTATAATCGGCAGACTTATAACCGAGATATTACGGTATTATTTCAACTCATGCTACATATCTCTCACAGTCTAGAAAACGTTTAGTTCCACGCGTTCTCGCAATGATTATATAATCTCGGTTATAAATTAATTAACTCAGTTTAAGTATATACAAGGTGACAGAACTCATTGAGAACCATAATTAGTATAGCAGAGAATATTTATGTAAGTCTAGTCAACAAAACTTCGAGGAAAATGCGGGGCATTTAGTAGGGATTTGTACTTCGTTTGACGAGAAAAGGGCCACGGGTACAGAGCTTTTGAGAGCTTTTCTTCCAGCAATGAAGATCACCCGGTAGTATATATCTGCTTCTGATCGAGTAGCAACTTGTTTGGTCTACAAGAGACTACGAAATCGGTCATTTGATATCCAGTTGCTAGTATGTTGTATCTTTAACAGAAAGGACTGTAATGGAGACAACCAATATACTCAAACTACCATGTACAACCGTTATTGTTAAAATTCATGTTAAAGCACCACATGGTTGTGTGATGGCTGTTTGAAATTATTGATGTAGCACCTTTCTCAACAAAACGAATTTTTCATGTGTCTTGTTAAAAAAATTATGTATTGAAAGAGGGAGCGGGCCTTTTGAGCGATTTATATAGCCTGCTACGGACTGAAATCCTCAAAAACCATATCCATCACATGGCGGGGAATTTGGCGGCGGGCCACGGGATTTTAACAGCTGTTGTTTCCAGCAATAGAGATCACGCGGGATAGGAATCGGAGCATTAACGTCTGATCAAGTAGCCACTTGATTGTTCTACAAGATATTACGAAATCATCCAGTACGATGGCCAATATGTTGATATTCAGTTGCCAGTACGTCATTTGTGCGATTTGTACCCACATTATAACTGTTTACAAATAATATATGCATACACGTGGTGTATTTCCAATATAAAGTGTTGTAGCAGAGACTACTAAATCGGCAATATCATGCAATAATGTGTTTGTGTTATAAAAATTGAGATAAAACCGCATATGTTTTTGTGATAGCTGTTCCAAATAAATGAATATAGCTCTGTTCTCAACAAAACGAAACTTTCATGTGTCTTGTAGGCCAAGTATTTATCTTTGTGTTGTCGAAGGGAATGGTGCATTTGAAGGGGAACATTAACCCCTATAGAGCATAAGAACGGCCTTTGAGCAAGTGCATTTACAGCGTTTACCGTAAGTTACAATCAAAAGCACCGCAATCAAAAGTATAGATGTGTTAGCAACCCATACACGTGGGAGATGAATGAGGTGATAATGTCTGGACACACCCTTGGTTACCTTAAGTGAGCGCAGATGGGGGGGGGGAGGGATTGCGGACTAAGCATGGGCATTCTAGAGATAGAGTTTGTAGAAGATAAGAAGCGTAAATACCGATATGGTAGGGTATCGAGCCTCAGACTATGTCTGTGAGACTTTAAAATGTAATACATTTTCATAGAAAGGGTGTAATCACTGAATCAGGTGCATTGACCAGAGCGCATCTGATCATACCCTTTTCTTGCTGATGTTACTGATGTTGTTTTGATGTCATGAGTATAGATGTGTTATGCCGCGTTCAGACTAGACTCCAAGCATGTTTATACTAATCATATCATGTTTGGAAACCATTTCGATATTTAAATTGTCCAGACTGGCTCGAAACTTGAATTAGCTTCTTGTTTTGACTATATATCCTTAATTAAATACTCTTTAAGCCCGTGAAAGTGCAGCAACACTTGACAATACAAAGTTATTTATGCTAAACATGTTTGTGATAACTATCTTTCGTGTCTGGTCTGAACGCGGTATTAGCAACCGAGAAACGTGGGAGATGTATTAGGTGAGAATGTCTGGACACGCCCTCGGTTGCCTTAAGTGAGCGTGGAAGATCGGATTTTCGTTTCGAGCTCTTACGCTGAGAAATGACTGATGACATAGTAGATCGGTAAGTGAAAGAACAAGCGATGTGACTTGGAAATAACTCTAAAACGTGTACAAACTATTAAAGTTTTATTTTAGCAAATGCATCGAAATGTCCGGAATAGGACGTGACTGAAACTGAAAGTGAATACTTTAGCCGCACACACCCAGCCGAAACACATTGGCGGCGAAATGTAAACAAAACAAACAAATTTTCCCGCTAACGACAAAATGATCAAAAAATGTTTTCTTCAATATCTCCGCAAGTTTTCAATATTTCAAAATAATTTTTTCACCAAACTGGAGTATTGATAAGATATATTTACAAAATTGGAAAAACTGACAACTGACAAAAGTTGACCACAATTCTTATTATGTAACCTTAAATTAATAGTACAGCTCGTTGAGATCAAGGCTACTGTATCTAGCCTACATTGTATAAAATGCCGTAAAAGTCGCTTCTACAAGTTCGTAAAATGCTCCGGAACCATCCTCCAAAACAGAATAAAATACAAGCGGGAAGGGGAGGGCGTTACCCGACACTGGTTGGCTTATAACTGGGCGGCTGATAACCTGGAGGCTTATAACCCGGGTGCCCGGTGGGGCTGGGGTGATAACCGAGATTTTATGGTAGGTATGACTGAAAAGGAGACGTCTTTGTGTTATATACACGATATATCACCTGGCTGATACAATTTTCAAGCTCTTTGTTCTCATGAAAGAAAGAGTGGTGCGTACATGACGTCATCCGCACATCAAGTGGCAGCTCTACACCCTGGGAGACCAAGTAGAAACTTACAAATCCACGCTTGGGCACAATTTTGATATAAGCGCGTATTCATTCATTTTCTGAAAGTCCTTTTGAAATGAAGAAAAACCCTTGTAGTTCTTTAGTTTCTGCGAAATCGTAAAAACCAACAATTTTTTTCGAAAAAAAAATTTAGATTTTGAACCGTTTCTTTTTATGAGGGGGACAACGAGCAAAATGTTCCTAGGCAAGTTATAAAGTGACTTGGTAAGTTTCAACCCAATACCGCCTGACATTATAAAGTTATTGAATTTTGATGGGATTTGGACCGGATAACTTTTTATCCGCATCCTGAGCGATGTTGGCACTTAAAGGAAATTGTTCCTGGGCAGATTTTAAACTGACACAGTAAGTTTCCACTGATCGCTCTCATCCATCATTATAAAGTTATTGAAGTTTAAGGAGAGTGTCACCGGGAAGAAGGTCAATATATTTAATTTTCTTACGCTGTTTTCTCTAGTTTGTGTTAGCGTGGTTGGCTCAGTTAGTAAGAGCTCTGAGTCCCAAACAGGGTTGAACATTTGTGCGACCTTCTTTCGCCACACCGTCCGTGGACAGAAACGTTAAGCCGTTGGTCTAGTCTCTCGATATTCTATCGGGAGACTTAAAAGAACCCACGCACTTGTCGATAAGAGTAGGTTTAATGCCGGTGTAGTGGCCAGTTACCTTATCTCTACTGATATACATTACTGGATGCTAATATTGTAATGCGCATTTGAGCATACACATGGAAAGTGCGCAATATAAATACATTACCATTACCATTAGTTTCCAGGGGAAAAACCTGTGCCATACACAATAGGACCTTAATAGATATAGTCCAAGATTCCAAATATGAAATCATTTTTTTTAACCTGCCCCTTTACTCCTACCTTAAGTACGTTTTTAAAATTGCTAAGTGAGTCGGTTAGTCTTAATTTATCAGGTAAAGAGTTTCAGAGTTTAGAGGCAGGATTTAGGAACAGTTAGCAGGTTACGGCTTGAAGATTTGATATAACGGGTAGGGTTATAAGGGGTTATAAGTTCACTGATATAGGTAGGGGCTTGACCGTGGAGGGCTTTAAAGGAAAGTAACAGTTTTTTAAATGTAATCCGTTCCTTGATAGGGAGCCAATGTAGTTTCCTTACGACAGGGGAGATATGAGGGTTCTTATTGGTTCTAGTAACAAGTCTAGCAGCTGCTTACATGCATAAATATAAACAACTGAAAATCAATCGTTTCCCTGAGCAGGGTTTGAACGCAGGTCTCTTTAGTTAGTAATCGGATGTAATGGGTGTAGTAAATGACAATTATTGTAGGGGAATTTGTATTTAACCCTATCTAGGCTGGGTGTCGGGAAAATCCACCCCCATAAGATAATTTATTATGCCATTCCGTAGCGAAAGCAGATATCACTTCGAAAGTTTCAGATTAGTACGCACACAACCTTCCTCCGTCGTTGTCGTAGCAAACATATTCTTGAACTCTTTTCTAAAAACATAGTTTAATTCGGTTTTTGTTTGGAAAGCATACATTTAAGTATAGAGTTATGATATTTTTCATTATTTTCAAATTGTTTAAGGTGATTTTCAAAAATCCAAGATATTCGTCATAAAGTCCGAGATTAACGAATTGTGACGTCATAACTAAAATTACTAAATACTGAATCGCACAATATATGTTGGTCTGAAACACTTTTTTTTTTTAATTAGTGAGATCATTCCGAAGGAACAGATTTGGCTTTCTTTCAATATGTATCTTTTTTGCTAATTGAACAAAATAAGATTGTGAATGCCGCTTGAAGAATGTTGCAAACCAAACCTTGAAGATTCGCTAAAGTGATAACAGAGACTCGCTAACTAGAGCTGCCCCATATGCAAAAACATTGCCAAGACATACAACCAACTTTGCAAATCTTTATTATAATTCCCATTATCACCCTCTTTTACATCCAGGACGTCCTAATTTCGTTTAAATAACTTTCCGCACTATTCTGCGTCTGTTCGCTTCAGTGGACAACATCAACGATACGGTTGGACCTGCAAGCAAGTGAAATACGCAAGTATATCAATACAGGTGTGTAAGTCGTAATTCTATGAAGACAAATGTATCTGCTGCGACGAGCAGAAGAAATGATGCAAGAGAAGAAGGATGCATGACGGCTGGAACCATTACCGAGTCACAAGTGATTAAGGGAGCGGGTGGAAAATAGCTGTGGGCATTACAGGGTAGCCTGATCCTAGGATGCAAGGGAGTGTGTGGATAATAGGGAGGAGAGAGAAAGAGTATTAAATAGTATTATAAACAGAAAGAACAAAAAAAAGCAAAAATAAAGTAGTGTAAATAAATTAAATGTTAATGCGCATGCAGAAAGGGATAATCAAGGGAAAATGGTCAATTTAAATTACAGCTTAAAATTGTATAAGCAAACAAAACTGATTTGTTGTATTTTATGATTTGTATCGTTTTCGTATGAAATATAAATCTCTTTTTTTTTCCTATGCACTGGAAAGTCGTTGTGTAGAAAGCGTAATTTCCTGAATAGCTGAAGTACCTAAAGAATGCAAAGTGAATTGATAGGTAATGTTAACTGAGAGATTAGTAACATAATTATATGAATTGTTCCTATTGTCAGTATCGGGAGCGCATTAAACTACATACATACATACAATGTACACACATACATACATGCATACATACATACATACATACATACATACATATAGAAAAGAGATAGCTTGGTGTGAAACAGCAACAAGTCTACAAGCTTTAATATTTTCTTTACTGAACTCGGATATCACTTACAACTGTAAAAACATTTCGAGGAGGGTTACCCAGTCTTGTGTGGTGTTACTTCATTTCATAACTAATAAATTGTTTTGTGTACCAATTGTTAGAACCGATGTCGTATTCGGTTTGATTAATATTACCGGTGACGTTTTTTTTTCACTTTTTTCCGGCAACGGTTTTCGTAATTTATTTTCCGCATCGTAATTAAACCAAAGGTTTTCTTGAATTTGCGATATTGGTAATTCATTCAGACCAAGCGATTAATTTTCGACGTCGACAATAAATTATCGGGTTAGCCGACCACTTGATTTTCCACGTCGATAATACATCAGACTTAGTTTGAGCATTTTTTATGCCATACTGCAGGGCTCTTTCGTGATACCTTCCAAACCCTTCAGGATACTTACTCGACAATTTTCAACCACTGTAACAACACTTGGTGTTAGGATCAATTCCACAATCTTCACCGACTGATCCGGAACAGTACGCTGGCTCTATGCAGCTACCATCATCCCTGCAAGTCCCACCTGGATATCCCAAAAGTGTGAAAAAGAATCACATCAATTAATCCATATCTCTATCTTCTGTCTCTATCCCACGTTACTCTGATAGAGATAGCTGCTGCCAATCAGTATTGTAGGTACTTGAAACTCAATCATCTCTTTAATCTAATCACAACAGCGCAGTCGCGCCATTACGAAGTAGGGCTCCAATTGGTGAGTTTAGAAAGATCAACAATACTCAGGATTAACTAGCCATTCTCTGTAAGACGTCTATTTAATACATTTGAACTACGACCATTAAGGTTTGGACTTTTGTATTCGAAACTGTTCATAAAGTACATTTGTTGTCTCTTTGTTTGCGTCTGTTCTGATGTCTTCATGCGCGCGGTGTTGTTAGTGCGAGGTCTCGCACCCAGCTATTAAGGGTAATGGAGATTTGCGTTCGAAGGTAATGATCGAGTAACTTTCGAAATACTCCTACCAAGTTACGAAGTAATATAATTGAAAGGGAAGCAAGTACGGTGATTTGTAGCCGAATGATAGCTGGAGACAAGAGGTGACGGAAGTAAATACTCTCCATGGAACGGAAGTAAACCGGCGAGTATACTGACATGTAAAGTGATCCAAACGTCTTATTTTGAAACTTGAAAAGATTGATAACAAGGCTGCGCTGTTGGAACATCAATAAAATCATGTAACAAGGTCGGTGCTAAAAAAAGAAGAAAGTCTAAGTACATTTAAATTTGATAAACCCGCCAACCAAAGAACTGACCAAAGAAGAAACTGATACTGAATAGCCGTAATAGTCAAGGACTCATACTTAATAAAACAGTCAATACAAATTGTATGCAGCCATAGATTGAACTACATTCAGTTATTTCTTGAAATAAAGCGGGAAAAGGATATATTCCAAAAGGCAAGGGCTTTTGAATTTAGCTGCGTTATGAACAAACATTCTAAACGTGCCATTGCGACAAATCACAAAAAAATCGTTGTACGAGGACACGAGTAGAGTTACCAAGGGCTAGGGATCAAACAATGCCTATTCTTCGGTGCCACTCACCAAACTTATATTTCTAGATCGTGGCAGATAATCTATTCGCAATCCAGTCAAGAACAACACAGTAATCAGGCGCAGGGATCAAACAATGCCTATCCTTCAGTCCCACTCACCAACCTTATACCTCTAGATCTCGGCTGGCAATCTATTCGCAATCCGGTCAAGAGCAGCCCAGTAATCAGGCGCAGGGTTCAAGCAATGCCTATCCTTCGGTTCCACTCACCAACCTTATACCTCTAGATCTCGGCAGACAATCTATTCGCAATCCCGTCAAGAGCAGCTCAGTAATATTGTGCAGGGTTCAAACAAAGCCTATCCTTCGGTCCCACTCACAAACCTTATATATCTATATCTCGGCAGGCAATCTATTCGCAATCCAGTCAAGAGCAGCCCAGTAATCAGGCGCAGGTTTCAAAATTTGCCTATCGTTCGGTCCCACTCACCAACGTTATATCTCTAGATCTCGGCAGGCAATCTATTCGCAATCCAGTCAAGAGCAGCCCAGTAATCAGGTGCAGGGTTCAAACAATGCCTATCCTTCGGTTCCACTCACCAACCTTATACCTCTAGATCTCGGCAGGCAATCTATTCGCAATCCGGTCAAGAGCAGCCCAGTAATCTTGCGCATGGTTCAAACAATGCCTATCCTTCGGTCCCACTCACCAACCTTATACCTCTAGATTTCGGCAGGTAATCTATTCGCAATCCGGTCAAGAGCAGCCCAGTAATCTTGCGCAGGGTTCAAACAATGCCTATCCTTCGGTCCCACTCATCAACCTTATATCTCTAGATCTCGGCAGGCAATCTAATCGCAATCCGGTCAAGAGCAGCCCAGTAATCTTGCGCAGGGTTCAAACAATGCCTATCCTTCGGTCCCACTCACCAACTTTATATCTCTAGATATCGGCAGGCAATCTATTCACAATCCGGTCAAGAGCAGCCCAGTAATCTTGCGTAGGTTTCAAACAATGCCTATCCTTCGGTCCCACTCACCAACCTTATATCTGTAGATCTTGGCTGGTAATCTATTCGCAATCCGGTCAAGAGCAGCCCAGTAATCTTGCGCAGGGTTCAAACAAAGCCTATCCTTCGGTCCCACTCACCAACCTTATACCTCTAGATATCGGCAGGCAATCTATTCACAATCCGGTCAAGAGCAGCCCATCAATCAGATTCAGATCCAGGACAGTTCACACCGGTTTCTGGAAAGCGATTATAATTTTGCGACTTTGGTTTTTGGGTTTTTATCAGTGACAAATTACTAGTAAATTACTAAAGATACTTTTTATAAACCCTAGAATCTCAAAACGTCAGTCTCAAAAACGCAGAAAACAGTATTTAGATCATTAGATTTTGAAAATTTCTGGGACAGCATGCTCCCTTTTGCGCTCGAAAATTTGGAACCACTCAGATTTTTTGCTAGATCCGTGCCTGGTAATCATGGTGAAACTCCTAAAAGGTTTACCGATACCAGTTTCGCTGGGTAATATTTAGGTGATTATTCAGGCGCTGTAGTTTAACATTATATTTTATTTCACAAATGACTCGGATTGGATCGTACGATGATCGAGGCCAACGAATCGAAATCCGAATAAATCGAAAATCACGAAAGGAAAAAATAACCAACCAAAGTAAAGACATTGCAATCTTCCGTTCCCTAAGTGTCAATTAAACCATGTGTATGTTTTCTTCCGTGACTCCTTGAGCACTCCAATGATACGACAAAAGCGAAGGCAAAACAAGTCGTCTGAAAGGTGTTCAAATATCTAAGAGAAAGGTGAAATAACTATGTCTATAGTTAACCAAACCCTCTACCTATAAAATGAACATTCTAAAACATTCAGTAATGTTTGTTGTTGTTATATTCCAGAATGTTTGGAAGGTAATTTCAAACTTTGCTTATGCCAACCGAACATTCGTTCGGTCCCAGACCTCGCTCTTACTAGTGACCTTCCAGGCGCTGAAAGTGGTGACTTGTATCTAACCATCGTTCGTGCGCACAACGTACACACACAACCGCAACACAAGAGAGAAACAGAATGTTAGAAGCCAATTTTGAAACTTTATTGAGCACACTCGGTATGCGAGAGTTCGATGTGGTGTAGTCGGATTTAAACACTTTTTCTAACTGCATTATAGTATATATGAATGTTTTGTAAGGAATGTTTTGTGAAGTGTGTTTTGTGAGGGATGTTTTATGAGGAATGTTTTGTGACCCATTCGGAGAGCCAAACGAGTTTGACCTATGCAGCCACCGTTTATGTCCCTCCCAGTACCCTTACTGTAGAGGTCGTAAAATGAAACGTTTTGTAAAATAACTTTTCCGTTACGTTACCTCTTTTCGAGAGTTCTGCTTTTTCCTCATCTTGAAAGTGAGAACTTACAACCGCCTGTTGTGTTGTCACAATCAACACAATCGCAATTACAGACAGCAACAGGAAGAACTTCATAGCGTTTAGTGAATACCTAGAGGAAGAGAAACAGAAAACCACTTTAATATGTACAAAATTGAGTTAATCATTTCATATTTTAAATTTTTGCCCTGAAGGAGGTGTTGTTATTATTAAGGGAAGAGAACAGAGACCCATTTTAGGGGAAGAAGGGGAGGACGCAGAGAGAACAACCAACTCTTAGATGCTCTGTTCCTATTTTGTTGTAGAACCTTGTAGCCCACGATCAAATTTAAACTAATGAAGCAATTTATTCACACGTATTTCGCAGTCTTTTTTCTGACTACATTGCACAAGTTCAGTTCAGAACTCTGCCGCCCGTATCGTCACTCTCTCTCGGAAATATGAACACATTACACCTATCCTGACTCAACTACACTGGCTTCCTGTTCACTACCGTATCGTCTTCAAGATTCTCCTGTTGGTCTACAATCTGCCCTGTCTACCTGTCGAGTCTACTGAAGTACGAAAATCCACTCGCTCTCTTCGCTCTAACTCCAATGAACTCTTACTTGTTCCCTCCTCCAGTTAAAAACCTACGGCGACCGTTCTTTCTCTGTTTGTGCCCCCCGTCTATGGAATTATCTACCGTACACTCTCCGCAAGTCAGGCTCTGTACATTTATTTAGAAAACAGTTCAAAACTCATCTTTTTAAAGCATTTGTAAATAGTAATTATTTATATTTTCTAAATAGATAGCTTATATTTTTTAAATAGATAGATAGTTCATTTTCTTAAGTTTTTAGGACACTTT
>JAOBYG010606602.1:0-14738 GCA_025403545.1 Epizoanthus stellaris | reverse complement strand
CCCTCCATATATAAGCCCGTCTACCTGCTTTCAAAAATAATATTCCGGTAAGCCCCCCCTCCCCATAAATTCTCCGTTTATTATGTATTTTAACAGCGCTATATGTCATGGTATGTTAGTTTTAATTTATTTCTCAGATAGTATCTACTCGTTCCGAAACGTTTTTTTTATACCGTCTATAAGCCCCTCCCCGGATATATAAGCCCCCCGTTTATAAGCCCACCCAAAACCCCTTACGAACATATATAAGCCCAGGGCAATTTAATGTGGGATTTTACGGTATCAAAATATTTCCAATTTCGAAGCGCGTTTTTATTGTACTAAATTGGAGCAACACTTCCGCAAACTCGGTGATCTTGCATTTGGGATTAATGTTTCTATCATCGATCTGAATTCAAAGGCGAACTGAAGTTTGTAGCTTGATATGACACGAATAACAAACCAAATGGACAAATATTGATATTCTATTTAATTTAATATTCTCTTCTATTATCAACTCAATTCTTTGATCTGGGGATTATATGAACGCTGTTTTGGTTTCTAACCGGAACTATTGTCTCTATTCTCATCCTGTGTGTTCCTATTTTAAAATATATCCACAAAAATAGCCGCTTGTTTTCATCCAGTTGGATTCTGGCCAGAAAGTATTGTCAGACATGCATTGAGAACTAAAGATGCTTCCTAATACGGCTCCATTCGGTATCAAGAATGTGTGCACCCAAATTCTTTCACTGTTGCGATCTCTAGCAACACAGGCCGAAACACAACCTGCAATCAGTTCCTGTTTCGATCTATAGAGCATAAGGCGTGGTCGTATAATGTAACAAAATTGTATCGAATTTGATCAGAAAAAAAGGATTTTTGCTTTTGAAGCAACGATCGAAGTACTTGTTGTTCAGCTCACGTGTACACACCTTTCGTAGAAGTGTATACCGAGTGGGCCAAGAGCCAAATATATTAAAGCCCTTTCGATAGTGTATGCAAATGTCTCATGTTTACGTCAGATCTTCGGGTTGTCACGTCTGACTGAAACTGAAATCATATATAAACAACACGATGTCAAACTGAAATGATCCAAGTTTTGCATGAACTCCGTTCTGACGGATGAACAGTGACAGTGTTTGTGAAGAAGTGAAGAAACAGTTGTCTGAAGACACTAGATTCTAAACAGGTGAGCAATGATTTTCCCATTTTAGTCCCATAGTTTATCTAAAGAGCTGACGGGATTCTTCAGCAAAACAAAACGGATTGTGTCTCACCCGATAATGCTAGGAAGTTGAACTACTAGTAACCACTCAGTAGCGTATTCTAGTGCGAGGTAACAGCAGTATTAGTGATCAGAGCTCGAGATAAACCTACTCTCTATTCGCCGAAATGTTCATTTTTAATCACATTCTGTGGGGTTTTTTCTTTATCAGTGCGCTTGAAATACGAATACACTTTGCTTAGACGAATTTGAACAAGGATTTCAATGTTGCTTTCCCGATCCAGACGATATATTGTCTATATTGGACTGAACATGTCTTCACACTCTGTGTTCTACTTG
The DNA here is from genome assembly GCA_025403545.1 of Epizoanthus stellaris. NCBI lineage: Eukaryota > Metazoa > Cnidaria > Anthozoa > Zoantharia > Epizoanthidae > Epizoanthus > Epizoanthus stellaris. The sequence goes on along the minus strand of JAOBYG010606602.1, from coordinate 13,192 downwards.
CTTTTTTCATTTTACATGATAAGAATAAAACAAGTACTGAACAAAACAGTTTTGAAATTGAACACAGAAACCAAACTCGTATTTTATGATTTTTCTGATCGCACAGATGAACAATGAATCGTATTGCCATGCAAAACTTTCGCTTTCGGGTCATCGTGTATATTGATTTAGAAATATAACTATTGATTTAATTGTTACTTGTTATTTTGTGAGATCCAGAGCTTCCCTATCACATATCCTTTCCTTACAGCTTTGTTTGAAACACAATTACCAGATTTGATCACAAACTTATGACAATGTGCTCACTTAATAAATTCTCACCCTGTGTGAAAGAGAAAAAACGCAGAGGAAGATGACTTCTCGAGGGGAATCCCTATTTATGGAATTTCACAGGATGTTATAACATTCTTGGGATCGGTTTAGCGAATGCTTAGAATGCAGTTTATCTCTGTATGTCAATATGACAGAACCATCCACTGTGGAAACGGAGAAACCTTTTAGTATGTGTCTGAAACAAGGTTTTATTCACCCTCGTGGCAAAAAACGTACCATATCAACTTCTAGTTGATCAGATCCAGTAATCATCTTAGTTATGTGGTGGTGTAGCCCCTGTTAAACGTTTTATCCGCTTCAAACATGTGAAGATCTGATTGGCTCTTCCCTGTCACATGATTGTTGTTACACAAGATGTAATGCTGTTGTGAGTGATATATTTTTATCATGCCCGTGCTTATAGCGATGTTTCTTGTTTGTAAACATTGCCATTTTGAAATCACAAAAAGCTCTTTTCAAATCGTGGTTGCAACCACGATTTGAAAAGAGCTTTTTGTTTCAAGAACCAATAGATCTCTGGTTGGCACACTAATAACAATGGATGACGACACTAGAAACATCGCTAATCCGCGAGTGCTGAACATATTCGACTCTTTTTGTGTGTCGTTTCTGGTTTGCTTTCGACACTGTATTTGTAGTATACTCAACTTGGATTTAGTGAAGAATTTTTGTTTATACTTTGTAGTTAAAGATAGGAAGTAATTAACTGTATATACATAAAGGCGGTATTTCATCACAATATATGATAGTATCATAATACAACACAACTCATAGGTATCTTGAGGGTCTGTTGATGCTTTTTTGTCTGTTGATGCCTCTCATTGTTGTTTGTTTTGTTTTTTCTTTCTTATTCTTTTCTTCTCGTTTTGCTTTTTACAAGAAAAGAAAAGAACGAGGGAAAAAACCAGGGGGAAACAACGAGAGACGTTAAAGTGCCACTGTTATCATAGGAGGGGGGCCTCAGGGGCGGTTCTAAAACTATCGACCAATCAGCGAGCTTCGAGTTAATAGGGTCTTCTGGCATGTCTGGGCGTGGGGCGGTGAAACGGCGGTTATAAATACATCTCTAGCCATCTCGGCCTGGCCTCAGCCTTGTATCATGAATATGGGACTTTAACCCGTGCCAAATGATGTACTGCAAAATTTCACATTTCCTGCCTCCATACATTTTCTATAAACAATTTGGAAGAATTTTACATCTCATCTTGGAGAGTTTGGAGTGGCTGATCAATTTGTTTATTCTCACAACCAATGAACTTATTTTATATTGATACTGTAAGGAGAAGATAGATGTGGATCAACTTGGTGGGAGTGAAAGAGTTAACAGACAAGAACCAGCTCTGGCATTAACTGACCCTCTAGTCTTGACAGTCTATAGCAAAAGAACTACATTCAGGGTTCATTATCAATTTTACTAATTAAATTTCTTCTTAATTAAGACAATTTTGACTTACTTAATAAATATTGCCTTTTTTAAGTAAATTTATTTATAGGCTTGTGATAAAAAGGTTTTTGAGATTTTTTTCTTCTTAGCACAATTTCGATAATTTTTGATATCATCTTGACAAAGTGCAATAATTATTTGGTGAAAAACAAAAATATTTCAACTATTGCCGATTACAGCATCATTTAACATTAATTTTATTAGCACTTATAATATGCAGATTCAATGAAAACTATATCATTTGTATCACCAAAATTACTCGGAACCGGATAAAGAACTACAGTATATATGGCCCAAAGTTGTATTTTTTTAAATCTATTAAAATATCCATGGCTTCCATGTGAACAATAAACATGTTAATATCTCTTTAAAAACAAATAAAAGCTGGTTACAACCAATTAGAACTGATCACAATTGAGATATTAATTACCCAATTTAAAATAATTTTCATTTTAGCTCAAAATCTAATATTCTCTGATAAATAAAACAAGAAACTGGTTTAATCTAAATCAATAAAATAACTTAGATTCCATTGTGGCTCAAATTTTAATGTCAGTCTTCATCTCAACATAAGCAATCACTTGACTAAAGAAACAAAGATTGGTTCTAATGCACCTATCAATGTTAAGCTGGAGGGGGGAGGCCAGGCATTTGAACTTGGACAATAATATTAATTCATTAGCAATAAGAACAAGAAGAAGAATCAATAACTCATGGCAGTTACAAATCTAATTGATCATTTCTAATGCAGTCCTATCAATGTTAAGCTGGAGGGGGGGAGGGAGGCCGGGCAAAGGCCGGCAGAATCGTTGACGATCAAATGAGTCACCTATTTGTTGTAAAAACTTGTCAGAATTTGATTAAAATTGTCAAATATCCCCACCATGGGCAGCTAATCACTGTCAAATCCCCCATATATGCCCGGCCTCCCCCCTCCCCCTTAACATTGATAGGTGCATAATAACTATTACAACTGGTAACAATAAACAAGAACATATTTGAAACAATTTTAATTGGGCATAGGGGGAAGAATGGAGGCAAAATTATTTTTGGATGGAAAATTATCAACATTCCCCTCCAAGTATCCAAAATAATTTCAAAGACCCCCTTCCCTTCTCTCTGTTTTTGTTAGCTGCATGCAGTCATCAATCAATAAATATTCTAAGAGTGCAGTCAAAATTGGGTAATACACAGTAGAAAAGAAAATTAAATAATCTGAAAGAAAATACTGATATACCAAATCAATCATGTGGCCGAACTGGGCCATATATACCGAAATTTATATTTATGCCTGATTCTTGCCTAGTTACGGTTGCCTGCATAATTTTTTATAGAAAATATTTCATCATACTTCAACAACCTGCCTAATTCTTGTTATTTCAATTGTTGAAGTTTTTAAATTAAAAAGTTATAGCCTGAGATGAGGTGTCTGTTCTTTTCTCTTGAGCCTGTAAACAAAATGTGAAGTGAATAGTGAAAAAGGTCATGATCAATTTAATAGGAAACTATAATTATTTACAGGCATGGCAAACATGATTTCTTGTATGGGGATCACATTTTCTTTTGCAACTCCAAAGAGGGGGTAATATTTTTTGTATTCATGACTTTTAACAAAACGTAAATAAAAGTTTTCAATATCTTCGAGCACTCTTCAAAATTTGTTATACTGTTATCAAATTTGTATCCTTTTATATCATTTTTTCCCTTTAATATTTTGAGCATGATTGTTTTGTAATATTTACTGGGTTTCAGGTAATTTAAGTAATAGTAATAATAATATTTCAATGGTATGACCTTGACAAGAAACTACAGCTTTTTCCGAACCTGACCCTACAAATAAAATGATTTATAGTTTTAGGTGTTAAAAATGTCTACAAGATGAGAACAAAAGACCTCAAAATATCCCCAACCTTGCTACAAGTAAAGATTTCTTTTCTTTTCCAAGACTATTAAAATAACTTTAAAAAGTTGACAGCAAGATCCATAACAAACAACATGGTACATGTACTGCTATTTCTGGTAAACAAAACAAAAACCTCAGTTTTCAACTGTCAAACAACAAGTTGACAGGTATTTTGAAGCTTTATTGGTCATTTTCTTTTGCAGATTTGGTGGCTCCAAAAGGAACCGTGGGGCAAGTTAATGCTTCCCAGGGTCTTGATATTGCACTTGTGAGCTCCACCATGCAGGCACCACCACCTCAAACCCAGAAAGCGCAGTGTATAATACAGCCCCTAAGGCACTGGAGAAGGCAGAAAAACCATCTACCCATACATCAATGTACAGCTATGAATTGCCGCCACACTACAAGTGAGAAGTGCCACGTGTGACCGCTCCATCAGCACTCTGCATTTGCTGAAGATAGAGTTGTGGTCATGAAAGAAACAAAGCAGACAAGACAGACATCGGGAGCAGCACAGGTCTGGCAACTGATTGTGAAATATCTCGATCTTCCAGGCAAGAAACCAAAGGAGGTCACTGTCACCGTTATGGAAATGTATAACAACAAAGGAAGGCGTGAGCGGGAGTTTCGTGATGCATTCCTAAATTCACAAAGTCCAAGGATTAGAAGAAGCATGAACGCCACTGAAAGCAAAGTAGAAACCTGGTACGAGCAGACAAGAACAATTTAAAACAAAAAGGCAAGAAAAGACAAGAAATCAATAAAGGAAAGAGAAAAGAAAAAGCCGTCTGGAACTGCAATTCAGCAGACTAAAAAGAGGAAAAGGAAGAAAACAAAGAATAATCCTAAAACATCCTAATATCTAACCAGCCTTGAACTCAGGCTTTGTACCCCATCACTAGTTTTCAAGGCCAACCCCCAGCTTTATGTATATACTCACCCTGAAGTACTCTTAAACTCTCACTGGGTTATGGAAGCCATCTAATAATACAAACGTTTTTCCTGCAAACTGGTAGCAAGCCTAGCTCTCAAAATTTGAAATATCCTCTATGAAAAGAGGTCATACTACAAAGTTTCTGATTATACCACTCTTGTTTTAATTGATTTTATTTATCAGGGAACGTTAGAAGTCAAGACAATGAACAGAATGAAAAAGGTTCAGAAGCCTAAAAGGTTGGCAGATAGCTTCAGTCCAGTACTGACAGTGAATGGAACAACACATAAGAGGGGAGTATGTGAAGGTGTTTGCTCTCTTAAATCCAAATTCCAAGAGAGACATTCGAAAGTTTACAAACATATGCAGATGAAACTAAACCTCAGTTGAAAAAACTCCATAACAACTTTATGGAACATACATTTGCATTGCATTGAAGTGGGATTATGGACAATCCACATTTAATCAATGGTGTTGTCAAGGAATTGAGCCATGAACATATCTTTGAGCAACATTCTCCAGCTGCAGTCGGTTTCCATCAAATTCACAGCACAGATCCTCATTTCTTCGAGAATTTGTATTTTCATCCGTCCTTGCACTTGATGATGAGCTCTGGTACCGGCAAACCGATTAAAATTGAAATAAGAAAGTGTTTTTGGACGTACAAACAGCCTGTTACTTCGATCGCCAGCTGCCGACCACAACAAAGCTCAGAAATGGCGGGTACACTGACATCATCTCTAACCTACATACTTCATATTTAACTACTGTACTATCTGTATACTTGGCTAGATTTATTCTACTGGAAATGGGCACTTTCTCTGACCAACCAACCCCCTTCTTCAGACATGACATAAATATTTATTTGAATTTTTTTTATCACGTGTGTGCTACCTTAATCTGGGTGAGTTTCTCCGGTACTTGCTTTTACCTCTTCCCTCGTCATACCCACTTCGCCTGGAGGAGTTTCTGCGAAGGGATTGAAGTTAGCTTTTGTGAAACTAGACTGTCTAATGTGAACGGAGTCTGGGTTAAACTACTTACACCAATCTTGGTCAAAAGACTTGTCCGAGATGTGAAAGGGGCAGGGCTTCAGCTGATAATCAGACAGTAAGTAAAGTCGTCTGTGAATATATCATCAATTATCAAACCGCTTAGATCACCATTTTCGTTTTCAGATTACTTAAGACATGCTCTCTTTATAACTCCTTCTCAGTGGTGGTGTTGTCTCGTGATGACTACGAAACGTATCTCCAGTACCACGTTTGTGAGAAAAGCAAGAAGGCAGTGGACTGGTAATTGCTTGAATCTGTCAAATATATCGAGTCAAAAGGAGAAGGCACCAGCTTCGACAACGAGAGAGCGAAAAGAAATGTTAGCAGGAGAGCTCGCCGGTTTGATGTAACAAATAGGAATGGTGTCACATGTTTGGCGGGGCTAGAGAAAGAGGAAGCACCGAATGGAACATTCATTCTCAGGGCAAAACCAATCATATGAGACAAAGATCTTCCAGCACTTTTCAAAGAGTACCACGACCACATGCTGGTTTCAAGAAATGTTATTACTCAGTAAGTAGGCTTGTTATCATGTTTTGGAACTAAACTTCTCAACTCGCTTGTATGGTTGTTGTAATTTGTTCTCTGAAATTTTGGAAATACTGTGTATTTATGGTAGAACGAATACATTTTGCACCGGCAAATTTCTGTGTTGATGCTTGATATATTTTTATTAAATGCCTTTTATATCTAAGAACAAGATTTTTCTTGGGGGGGATGGGAGGGGGGCTTGGAAAATTCTGAATGATGCAAAGGGGGGGGGGAGGTTCGAAATTTCACAAAGAAGGAACACAATTCAATATCTCCTCGCCCTCCCCCCTGCATGATAAATAATCAGTCCCTTATCTGCCTTTGGTCTAGTCTGTGCCCTGGAAGGGATTATTGAGAACTGTGCCGCTCGAGTTATTATGTGTAAACGTAAATACGATCTTGTAACTCCTTTACTTAAGGAACTACATTGGCTGCCTGTTTCGCACCGTATTGTTTTTAAAAGCTTGTTAATCACCTTTAAAGCACTGCATGGGCTGGCACCACTGTATATAGTTAATTTACTAGAGAAGTATGTACCAACGCTCACTTTAAGACCCTCTTATGGAGGTTTTTTAAATGTACGACGGTCCAACACGAAGACCTATGGTGACAGGGCCTTCTCCATCTGTGCCCCAAAGCTTTGGTACGAACTGCCTGACAATCTGAGGACTTGCCATCATTTAAGCGTGGTCTAATGACATCTTTTTTTGTCAAATTACCAATAGTATCGTTAGATTTATATATATATTTACTTACAGTATAACATATTTTAGTGTATTTTTGGATATCATCAATTAATATTGTAAAGCGCCTTGGAATCTTTGCATAAGTGCGTGATATAAATGTATTTACTATCATTATTATTATTATGTGACCATACGTTATAACAACAATTGCTTGACTGTTATTGTTATTGTTATTGTTTAATCAAAAGGATAAGATTCACCAGAGGCAAGTGGGAGCAGAGTTCCACTGGTGTACAAAAGATATCCAACGGGTTTAACCTTTGGGTATCATTAATTTCCTACAAAAGCTAATAACGTTTATTTGCTTGAAAGTGATAAGTCTTTGTTTAGACACTTCAAGAAATACCGTTGAGCAGACGCACAGGTGCCGGTGGAAACAAAAGACAGAGCAGCAATTCACAATGATGATGAACGGCACTGAAACACTGCAAATACAAGCGAAAGTAATGAATCATTCGAGACGGCTGATCCAGGAATTACTGAAGAAATTACATGTGAAGAACCTGCTTCACTTTAATACTACCCAAGATAACAGGCACAACGAGACTGCTGAGCCTGAAGTGGTGCAGGGCATGACATTCCTTTTTGAGAACTACAAATCAAGATCCAGGAACTGGGAACTTATTGAAACAGCCAGGAAAGTGATTCTGGTGGCTTGCTTAGTACTGATTGGTGAAGAGAGTAGAGCCTATGTTGCCTTGGGTTCGCAGGTGGCCAGTTCGTGTGCCATACTCTTTGCCTGTAATGGCTTTTTTTATGATTTCACTTAAATTATAAAACTTTGAGCGGAGCACTAAAGTATTTCAGAAAATACATCAAACAATCAAATTATACAAACTCTTTTGCAATAAAATATAATATACTGACTTGTAAACTAATTTATTATTAACTCTGTTTATTTATCTAACTAATTAGATAAATCGACAGATAAAATAGATTAAATAGACAGATGGACATTTGACATTAGGTAAGATTGATAGACAGACAGTTTTTAACTATATATTTATATATGTGTTTTTAATTATACTTTTCACATGATTTTTCAAATACCAATCTCTGTTTTATTCATTATTGTATGTTATTATTTATTCATATAATTTTAAAATTAGTTGTTCATTTAATTTGTTATGAGCAAATGAAATTTTTATTGCACACAATAAGTGCAATTAAATGTTAAATGTTAAAATGATAAATGTTATTATGACCTTTAGCAAATAGAGAATATAGTCCTTGATGTGCTTCAAGGTGAAAACATTCCCATAACCCTATCTATGTTACGCGGCTGATAAAGAAACACGAAGCAACCATGTCCAGCAAAGATTTGAAGAGAAGCAGCAGGCCACCGAATGTGACAGAAGCCATTAAAGAACCAATCGAAAATCAGACGAGAGCCAATGACAAGACAACCAGCAAGGAGTTCAAAGAAAAGATTGAACAAGACCATGGTGTGACCCTGAGCTACGCAACCATTCGAACATTACGTCGGAAGCAGGGTTGGACAATGGCAGGGGCAGGGTACCTTTTTTATTTATTTATTTTTATTTTTACAATATTTATATAGGGCATCTGGTTTAGCAAAGCTAGTTTAAACAGAGCCCTGTGTAAACAAAAACTTACTACAACTACTACAAAATTACAAATACAAAATACCTACAAAATCTAAATATATATAACAAAAGAAGATCGAATAAACACTTATAAGTACTTAAAATGGCGTTTTGTTGCCTTTTTAAACTCTGCAAGAGCAGACAGGCGTCTTATCTGGGGTGGGATTGCATTGTAAACTGAACTGTTCTTGTGTCGTGCTTGTGGATAACCGATACATTGGCTGTATTTCTTCTCATATAGAAAATCAGACAATACTTTCTACAAACGAGTGGAGTTCCTGCTGTCTCTACTAGACTGTTCCTTCATATAGTTAGTCATTCTCGGCCGAGTGTTGCCCGACTTGTGAATGTGGGCGCGACCTGACACAGGTGTGGCAGTACCATGGGCCCGAACATTGTACTGGGAGTGGTGCACTTTTATCAGCGAGTTAAACGCATTCCTAAAGTTGTCGCTGACTAGGCAGTAAACCAGTGGATCAGCCGAGGCGTTGATCACTACCAAAAAAGCGCTTAGATTAACAATCAAATAGCTATACTCGAAGGAAATACTGCCCGTTAGCTGTACCACCTTTAGTAAGTGAATGGGTAACAGGGTGAGGGCGAACACAAGCACGACTGGTGTCAACAGTCGCTTCACTCGAGAGTTCTACTTCAATATCTGCTCGATGAGGCGCTGTGCCGAGCCGTGACTGTCTGAAAACTGCTTCAGCATTTGAGAGTGGAAGGTGGAGCTGTTGGAGATTGTTCTTGCAATCTTGAGGTACGTCCACAGGACTATGGCCAGCGGCAGGAGGTAGGTGGCGACCAACAGTACAATCAAATATGCTCTGGCCATCGCTGATCCACTCGGACCTACATCGGGCCAGGCGGGCGTACAGCGGGTCATACCGGGCCCCACCTCCACGTGCTTCATTACCAGGTACAGCGGCAACCCGCAGATGAGAAACGACACAACCCACAAACAGAGGATTGTGACCCTGGCTGCTCTGAGTGAGGTCTGGTGGTGAGCTCTGTTGCTCGCCACTGCTCGGTACCGCTCTATTGCGATGCATGCGATGGTCCACACAGCCACGCTGAACACCACATCAAGCGCCGGCATGATGCCGCGGCACATGAACTCGCCCAGGGGCCAGTGATCGTTGAAACGGTCTCTAATGACTGCAAGCGGGAAGTTAACCAGCAGTATGCACAGGTCTGTCAAGGACAGATTTCTGATGTAGAAATTCACAGCAGTCCACATATCCGGCCGTTTCGTCACCACATAGCTGACAGCAAAGTTTCCCAGTGCCCCAAGGAGTGCAATGGCGGAGGCGAAGAAAAGGCGGAATGTATTGAACCAAAAGGGCTCTATCCAAACCCCACCGGTGTTTGTTGGCGTTCGACTGGAATTTGTACCTGTGCCATTTATCGTAGCATTCCACGTTTCGAAACTTGAAAGAGATGAGTTAACTTGGTCCGCCATAGCGATGAAAAACTTGTAGCTGTATTTTTAAAACAAGATAAACATGCACCGTCAGGATGTAAACACAGATTTCAGCAACTGTATGAAACTAAAATAAAACTAAAATCGCCGCCAAGCACGCGCGGCAATCAATACAACTGAATTAACAAAATGTTTTGAAAACATACTAACTTCAGAACTGAACGTGCGTCGAATCGTGCGTTGAATTTTCACTTGCGTAGACAAAACGAATGCAACACTGTACTTGTAGGCCCTTTGCTTATCAATTTATAAATGTGGTCCGCTTTGGTTTCCGTTACTTTATATTTATATACATTTGCACAAATGCCGCCGCAATTTGCAGCAAACAATAAATTGCGCAGTCACTTCAGGTAATCAGAGAACGCATAATCAACTGGTTGACTAATGGCGCGGAAATTGCGCCTTTCAAAAGGCCATGATAACTTTATACCAAACGTGAATGGCGTTCCGTCCGTAATTCTATATTCACTTAAAGTTTATGCATTTTGTCCGTTTAAAATATTAATGAAAAAGGACATTCATATTTCAAGGAAGTCGTAAACAGTGCCGTCCCGCCCTAATTAGTCATTAAGCATATGTAGCAACGTAAGACGATCACAGGTGAACGTATAATTCCCATAAAAATTACCATGCAATTTATTGGAATATGTCAATGGTTTATAAATGATATTTTCCATATCAATTTATTGGCACGAAACTATTAGGGTCAAGTAGTTTGGAGAAGTATAATGTTCGGTGCATGTAAATTTAACGATAATAAACGGTTGTAAACAGGGGAGATGGATAACAAAAACGCAGAGAAGGCAGAATTGAGAGTCAATTTCTTGCTCTTCTCTCAACTTATAAATTATTCTTATCATAGTATTGTTGTCACAAGCAGACATTTTTATTACTTTTATAATTCCCTTTATACGGAGCTGAACTTTTCTGCTGGAGCCAGGTGGAAGTTAGTAATGAGTGACTTACAACTTAGTTTTTCGTACAAATTGTGCCACAGTGAAACATGTTTTATATCCTCTGTGGCTCCCTTTTCCATCTGCTTGGATCATGCAAATATTGCAATTTCGAAATTTCTCCACTTCTGTCCGGCAACGATCTCCAAACTCGTTTCTATTGTCGGCAAATATTGTTATTGAGTATTGGCCAATCAGAACAAGCGTTGTATCTGTCATATTTGATGACTGAAGAGTTTTTTGCCGTGTGAAGTTAATATAAGACAAAGACAGGTGCCGGATCAGTAACAAAGAAAACTGTATATAGCTGGTAAAGCTTTCTGTATGGGTTGTTCTTGACAAAGTTACACAAAATACAGTTTCCGATATGATGGAGTACCCTCTTGTTTTTATAACGTCTAATTTTGGAGTTGGGGCTGGTCCAATACCGAACGTTTTTATTGTTTTGGTGATTTCAGCCTGAAAACGTTCTTAAGACGTTCTTATTTTTACAGTTCTAAAGCAAGCTGTATTGAATTACAACAGACGAAATTCCGTAACACAGATTTATTCGACCGATATCAAACATGTGAACAATACTTTCGCTGCTGAACAATGTCGTTTTGAAGTTGAATTTTTGGATAGTACACTTTTCAGTGTTGTTCTGTTGCATGGGAATAGAAAAAAGAATATAATAATTAGAAAGCAGTGTCTAGTATTCGAAGAACTTAACTAATTATTGGACATGTATCTCTCTTTTCCGAAAATCAAATGGAAAACAATGTTTTTAACCAAATTCCCGCCTTGAGTATGTTCTTAAAACTTTGGCCTTTCTCAGCATGAACGTTCTTATCAAAAAATATTCTTATAAAAAAAGAGTGAAGCTGATTTCAGTATTAATTCGGTAATTCTAATTTTTTTTTCAACGAATCAAGACCCTACTTACTTGTGCCGTGGATAATAGATCGCAAAAAAGGAAGTCAGTCCGTTGATAAAACTTGTCATTTGTCTTAATGGAGTAATCGTCTTTCATGTTTTGTGGTATTTAAGATTCGTGTTGCGAAATACTATTCTAGTGGTCGGTTTCCATCAGTTTAAATTACCAATAAATAACTATTTTATGTCAGTAACTGATTTTATACATTCAGCAGCTTAGAAACGATATGCAACCGGGAGCGTTTTAGGCACAATCTCACACAAGGACCTTGAACAACACTTGTTTCATTTGAGTTCCTTATCTTGTTCGCTATAAAAAGACTTCTCAGTTCTCGGCTGATTGTATGATTACACGTTTAATACCAGCTATAAAAATACACAATCAACCTTCTTTTAAGATAAAATTGTAAGTCAAGCGAGTATCCAACTAACAACATTGTATCTGATGTGGTACAGAATTGATTTTGTCTTTCAGTAGATACACTTTTATAAAAATCTTGGTGCGGCTATTGTAAAAATAACTCATAAGTAAATGATATCCTGCATAATAAAAGAAATAGTCCGGAAACAAAATTATGTAGTTTCTGTAAAATCTGTTCATGTCAATTTCTTTTCCACAACACGTTCAAATGCCATATGCATTAAAGTTTAAAAATATCCCAGTCCTATAAATTCAGTTTAGAAATTCAAAAGTGGACCGATACGCACCGAACTATTCTTTTTCAACTGAATTGTTTTTCTTTCTCATTCATTCATTCATTCATTCATTCATTTCTGTTTCTAACGTTCAAAACTGAACATGGAAGGCATTTCAGAATGTATACAGTATAGTTAATATCAAAAACAATAATCATATCAACAGTACCTTACAGTTCCTCTCACTCCTAATGAAAGAAGTTAGTGTACGTCCATATAATCTTGCTCAAAAGAAATAAAGTTCTGAACAAACGTTTTCCACGAGATCTACATTGCTCTTCACTGGCGCATCAGTTCTTAATTCACAACTGCTTAGCAAGGAGAAAAACAGAAAGCAGGTGATTAGAAGCGCCTTAAATATGATCTGCAGTTTCTGTTGTTACAAGAAAAACACACTTTGGAGCCAATAAATTGGTATCAGTGGTGTCTATTTTGGCGTAACATGCAGCGTGTACTTAGCGAAACAATTAGTTGTTATTTGCGTTAATTTTTTTGGACTAAAAACTCTTCAGAACTATTATCCCACGTTCGTCAGAATTTAGCGTTCAAATTGGCATTTTTAACTGAATTGCGTAGGAAGTTCTATCAGTCA
>JAOBYG010605492.1:0-14745 GCA_025403545.1 Epizoanthus stellaris | reverse complement strand
CACTATGCATATGGACTAATTTATGTTCAATGAACATTTTGGGCGCCATTTGTTAAAACAGCCGAGGATCCCTTTAAGAACATACCTCAGGTTGAAGATAAGTAAGGAACTTTTATTTTTTAAAGAAAATGGAACAAATCATTAGTACAGTCTATAGCAACCGTTTACTACATTGGTTCATTGAAATATTGCGAAATGGTGGTACTATTTCACTCTTATGAGCATCGAACTAGTGACGTGCTCTGTTATTGACACCAACAAAATGTAAAACGATAATTAAACAACTGTAAGAACATTAGAGGACGAGATACTAAAGAATTGACGTTGTTATAAAAAAAAAGAGAGTGTAGTTGAATTCATATAAACAATTTCCACTAACACCGCCAAGCGTTACATAAACCACGAACGGGAAACGGGAAACGTCAGGTAGCCGTCTGACTTTTGGCGTAGGTCCGCTATCTTTGTTCGGTTTGAGCTTCACGTAAACGTGATGCTGCCAAACGTGAAAACACACACATCCTCGTATAGAAAACGGGAGACGCCGAACGGCAAACGCGCCAAAATTCGGGTAACTCTATCCGGACCGCGGGGTGCCAATTAGGCGACCTAAATTGGTATCGATATGTTTTATAATAAGAACGTTATGGAGATGGGCAACCCCCCGGCTGTGAGAAGCCTCACTGTAAAAGAGATGTTAGCACTTACCACTTTTGTCACCCTCCATGCCTTGTGGATATACCTGTAAATTGATGAACGCAAACGTCATATGTCTTAGTATATTGTATTCTCTTATCAGAATATAAAATGCGTTTGGGAGAGGGTTTGAGTCTATCATCGACCCATCTATTTCAATATAATCAGTCAAATTTTGGTTAGTTTGTTGCTTTATCTATGTTCTTCACAACAAATGTGCCCTGTGTCAACTTTTGTTCAATGAATGCCAAATCTTTCTTGTTGTGCATACTGCTCCCTTAATGAGGTGAGGCAAATGATTTGTTGTGATATATTTAATTCAAAAACTGAATTAGCCGGCAAATATTTTGTTTTCGATAACTCTTTATAATCTTAACTTAGGAATAAATCTGGTCGATCAATAGTATTTGATTTTGAAGAATCCTGTTTCTAGTTCTTAGTTAATTAATCCTTACATAGCTTTCGCTAATTACAGGATATGATAAATTACACACAAAAAATAATAGTAATATAATAAAAATAATAACAGTATAATAGATTATTACAAGGGTGCTGTGACACTACCACTTTCATTCACAGAGTTACAGCATGCTGTTTGCACGTTCATTGTGGGGTACAAATTTCATCAACACAATGAGACGCGCGTAAATTTAAAGTCATTACATAGATACGTAATAAGTGCGTTTACTGACCTTGAGATGTATGGCAGATTTAGTTTCCGCCCCACAGCTGTCGGATACGGAGACAAAGACTGAAACTGTGTAATTCTTGTCTGGCTGGCCCGCAGGCAAACGAAAGGAGGCATAAGTATCTGTACCATTGTACAGTAGAAGCTGAAAGCCAGACGGGGTTTCCAAATAGTATTTGTAGATCAGCGGTAAATCAGTGTCATTCCAGCCGATGCACGTTGCGTTGAATACGGTCTGATTATCCACGCCTTCCGGTTTATCGGTCGTACAAATGCCGACTATCGGGGCTTCGTTAACGCTAAAAACACGGTTTTTGACATCCACAACTCTTCCGAGAGGAGTTGTCACATTCAGGATCAGGGTGTAAATACGTTGATGCTGAAGGGAACCCGCCCTGATATGCAATCGATTAGCAGAAGTGGCAGAGATATTCGTGAGGTCAACCGAAACAGACTGGACCAGTTGGTTGATTGTTCTGCTTAGGTGCCAGTGGTAAACAAATGCAAGAGAACACGTTTCTAATGGTCCAATGCAGAATGCAGAATGAGTGGCTTCCTTGTTGGGATCCATCTTATCCTTGCAGTTGGAGTCATATCTGTTAGGAACAATTATTCAGAAGAGTTATTATTTGTACGTGGAGTGGATTTCACATCAGTGTCGAAAAAGTCATTTTTGGTTTTTGTAATGTCTTTACTTTGTGATTCCATTGGTTCGGCATCAATTTACTTCTAGCGAATCACGAAAGGAAGCAATAACACTATTGTTTCTTAGCCAATAACGTTCCGGGGTAATGACAAGACATTACAAGACAACACGTACGTACGTGCGCGCGTGCACTGCATTTTGGCGCCACAAACATGCGACGCGCGGCATTTTCTTGCCATTTTACAGCCACCTCATTGGCTGAATGTACTGCTGAATTTAAGGTATTGTAATGTCTTTGCTTTTGGTTATTCGACACTCATGCGAAACTCACTCTATCTTAAAAAGTTATTTTATAAACAACAAGGTATGAATATGCAATAATAAAACACTTTTGTAATCGATCAGTTCAGTACTGAAAAATCACATGATACTGTTTGTGGATAGACTTGGGTGTTTGTAGCACTCTCACTAATGATAGAATGAAGCCACAAAGTATTCTTCATTTTCAAGTGCAACAACAAGGCACGAATTGTTTCACAACAAAGTCTCGAACATTTTATGATGTCACTCTATCATCAACAAGGGTACAGATAATGGAAAAACGCCAGGGATTTGTGTTGTTTACAGCGAATTAAAATCAGCAAGCGGGAAGAGCTTTGGAGGTGAGTGTGAAAAACTAATAATTACTGATTATGATAAACAAAATAAGAGCAAATTCTTCCCTTGCTGGACAAGTGTGTGGGGTCCTGTACTACTCTTGACAGTTTGACATCGTTTCGTCTTTTTTCTTTGTATTTTATGAAAAAAAAAGTCGGCAAAAGTTTCATATTGCATCAGCAGCGATAAATCAGTCGTTAAACGAACATGACTTCTTGCAAAATACAAACGCATATACGGGACTTGGCTCCAACCGTCGTGCAACCGCTGGTTTTTTCAAATTGTTATAATATACTATGATTATTCTGTCATATAATGACTTTCAAAACAGATTTTTTAAACCGTCCACGTACCTGATTTCAAACGAACAATTCAATTGCTGAACTGTAAACGCCTCGTAGACATCGCTTCTACTTTTGTCACAACCTTTCTTCGTAACAGCAAGCCCGATGACGTAGCTACGGTCTGCCTTGAGATGAGCGACGGGTATGGTGGCCTTGTTGCCAGATATCTCTAGCCGGCCCGGCCCTGTCCCGTAGCATCCGCCATGATCAACATTATAATGTCCTATATTGAGAGCATAACGATTGAAATTCGTGAGGCAAGTCTATAACTCCTGCTAAAAAGTTGAACTACAATATTACTCAAGATGTCACTATGATATGTACCTATGACATTAACTATGATAATACGGTAAGCATCATAAACTAAATACCCTTGATGGTTTATGTAACCCCCCCTCTACTGAGCCCCTTCTCTGTTAAGCCCTCCCCCCAATCAATGTTTATGGACAAGTTGGAGATGAACAAAATAGTATTTAACTGGTCATTGAAGTAACATTGAAGCTGGTTTCTAAGAAAATCAGATTTCCGTTGCAGGCATTGACACTTCTGTCAAGGGTTCATAATTATAAGGAAACGTTTTTACTGAACAGAGAAAGTATTGGTCTCGTTGATGACACGTGCACGTTCTGCAATATTTTTCCTACACAGTATCCGCAAGAAATCACGAAAAGACACTTGTTTATTATTGTATAAAACTATTTAGCTGTTATCTATATTTTTTCTACAAAACTGATTCCAAGAAAAGCGCTTCATACTTTTCTTGTGGACAATGTATAGGAAAAATGTTGTAGACTAATTTCGGCAAAAATCGCCTGCACGTTATTTTCATTTTTATCTTTTCGCGACGACATAACAGGCCGGTTCACACTAGCGAACTCAAGTGCACTTGTAGTGCACTGTAGATACACTTGAGTGTGAACGTCAAAATAGGAGGCCAAGCTTCGCACTTTGTTGTCGTGGAGATTCGAACTTTTTAAAGAAGCCGAAGTGCAATTCCAAGCAGACTTACCCAATCAGAATACAACTTTGTTGACAGGCGATAGATTACAATGTATAGCTGCAAATTACAATGACAGGTCGCTATTTCCAATGAAAGGATTTCGGCAGCAGAGCGTTAACCGCGGATACTGATTGATAGGTTGGTTTTCAAGTATCCCAGAAATGACACCTGTTATTTAGTTATTTCCCGAAATTATTCTCAAGTGCACTTGGCTGTACGTGCACTTGAAGTGCACTTGGATATCTAGTGTGAACCGGCCTATTGATAAAAATAATTATTAGTAATTTAATAATCATGCTATGTTAACGATAATTTATTTATTGTCAGGCAGGGTACGACCGCATTTGGATCTGATTCATCCGATCTAACTTTTATAGATCAAATTGTTTATTGTTAAATTATACAATTTCATATGGAAGTAAACTAGTAAGCAGTTGGAAAAATGTTATTAAAAAGTTACAACGTTTTACTTTCCAAATTTACTGATAAAATACAGTTAACAGCTGCAAAAAAGATGGAAATTTAAATGTGCAACTGGTCAAGTTTGTCGTTGATAATATCAACTAGAGAGGGCAGGAGTCTCCATTGTGTCTCCAGATGTCTGTCTATTGGTTCCAGTAAACCACATCTTGACCTGTTCTGTTCCTGAAATGACTTGGAAACTAAGTCACTTGACATTCGTGTCCTTAATAGATGTTTTCTCACAGTTGGTTTTTCCTGTGCATCGGATTCATTGGAATAGGAAGGATTGTTCTGCGTGTTGAGATTCTTTGTTTCACTGTTCGAGTCGGCTTTGTAGCATTTCGCAAACATGTCTCTTGCTTCAGGTTCATTTCTTGGTTGCCCCGCTTGCTGTTTACAATTTAATCCTTGTTCGTTGTCCAGTAAAGTGCAGGAACCGGTTATCTGTAAGTTCATAGATTCAAGATGGAGAGTTCCACTTTCCGTGTCTCCTGCGCTTGGAAATAGTTCGTTTCTTACCTGCCGATCTCCTGAAGGTTGCGATGTCTCATGATGAGTATCCAGTAAACGGTGCCCAGTTTTAACGAGCCTTTCTTGCATCAAATGTCCAATTTCGTGATCCTTTGCAATCAATTCAGGATTGTCCTTAACGCAGCTTAACGAGTCATTTAAGATAGCCATAAAAATATTTACTAAGAGAAAAGCCATTACTAGCATGAAACCAAATGCAAACGTCGGGCCTAGGATGCGGTTGGTGATGCAAAGTTCATCTAAGTTCGTTTGACCTCCTAAAGACATCTCCATCTCAGAAATAAGCGTCTTGACAAGACTTGAATACCTCGACACTGTACTGCCGAATATGAGGTGTCCAGCCTGAGCAAAAGCTAGAATTATTGAAAACAAGACTACTACGTAGCTTAGAAGATCAGATTTTGAAGTGCGAATTGAAGAGATCATTGTGCAGACTTCGAAGTTAAAGCGGATTAGTTTCAGTAACTTTACAGTTGCAATAAAAACTGCTATCGACATCACAAGGTTTTCTGCCTCAAGCCAGGTAAGTGCTATTTGGAAATTAACACTTTTAAATGGATTCTCTTGTACTTTAAGCACTGTCTGGAGAACAGCCTTCGCCTTGAGAATGTAGAACACGACAGCCGAGAGAACCGCGAGTATCTGAGCCAGTTCAATCCAGTTCCACACCTCTTTGAAATAGGAACATCTTTGTTTGAAGAGCTTGAAGATTTCAAAGGCGATATAATAAAATACCATTGCAATGAAAATAAATTGGCAAACAAGCCAAAACTCATACACAGCAGAATCGGTACTGTAGAGAGCGATTGAATCAATTCTCTGGTATACGTTACTGTGGCCCGTTGGTAGAATCTCGTAGAAGAATGTGCAGATGCTGATGTAATTTGTGTTGGCGTTGAAGACGGAGAACTCCAGTAGCACAGCTCTTGTCTTTCGGTCAATCCACGTATTTGCTACCAGGTCCGATATCACCTTGGTGGCTGTAGCGCTGTTATAGCCCAAGTCAGCTACGTATCCTCCACCGTCATATACTGCAAAATATCCCCAGACTGGGAGGCCACTCAGGCTATCTCGAGTGGCATAGCGCCATGGCTTAGGACACAAAGCATTTGGGTCGGCTGTTTCGTTGCTGCCACTGTAGGGTCGCCATCCTGGCAAACTGTAGTAAGTTGTATCTTCTTCTTGCAATGAATAGAAATCATAGCAACTGGCTGTTATATGTTTGACTTCACTTGGCACTTTACAAGACCCTAAAGTAAAAGAATGTTAAAACAAGGGAAGACGGGTTAGCGTTATGTCAGTGTTAATTTTGATCAGACTACATCATCTACCAAAATCCGTATCCTACATTTATTGCCAGTTTACTACTGATTTTAGGTCCAAATTCAAGTCACTTAACCATTCCACCATAACACAACATTTGAATCGTCGAACTCAATTATTAAATGACGCATTCCACGGACCCCGCCACAGACATTAGGCATAGCGCAGGGGTGGATCTAGAGATTTTGAAAATGCAGCACCATGTAGAGTAAAGATATGGTAACTAACGAAAATGAACGAGTGCCGCTGTAGTGTACGCACTATATCCCAATAGAATATCTCTTAGTATCACTTCAGTGGGACAATGCCAAGCGAACGGTCGACATAAAATCAACGAGTCGATATTGGTTAGTTTCAACAGACGTCACATCCGGTACATAATCTCAGATGACGGTTCACCACTTTGTAAATGCCAGATATGGAAAGAGCAGGTCAAAGTTAGTTACCAACGAAAATTTGAGATTCTTATCTTACAAATTGAAGCACTGGTGAAGTTATCAAATCTTAATTGTAAATGAAGCAGATGAAGGGAAAGTCTGCCTGTCATGTGAAATTGATCATACATTCTCTTTGAAATTTTCAATATTTTAGAAATTGATCAGTGCCTCAGTTCTTAAGATACTATTTCAAACTTTTCGCTATTTACCAACTTTGACTTAATGTTTCTATTTCTGACATTGGTAGCGTATTATCGTAAAATATTTTTATTGACTGACGTCATTGAAAATAATCAATTAATCGATTCAAACCTCTATTCTTGGACGTTTTATAGTTGAACTTAATTCCTGCATTGAACTCGACTCAAGTGAGAGGCGACGTTTGAACTAGGCCTAGTGTTGTCAAACGCCGGCGAACACGATCTATGTTGCCAGCTTTCCCCCTTATATATGACGTTATAGTTTGAATATCCTTATCCGGGAACAATAACAGAAAACTGATGAAAAATGGCCACATTTGGTGTTATCCATGGCAAATGCAATTGGCACTTCAGGATGTGTGTTCCTTTTTATGCTGCTCTTGCACGTATGAAAATTCACCCACCTTCCTGAACTCTCAGTTGTCTCAATCGAGGCATGCCCACGAGAAGCGACCGCTTGTTGTTGATGTACTCCTCAAGTTCTTCATCAGCTCCATTGTACCAGGTACTGGCATATATCTCAGGGATAAACTCCGTATTCATCCATGACCAGAAACTAGGGGAATTAGCGACCTGTAGTTTTCAAGGACACGAAATCATTTTATTAACACAAAGCTTCATGCTAGCCGATCTTGTTTCTAAACCCGAAGCAATAATTCGATAACTTTCATGATATACTGAGACACTATTAAGAAATGCTGGTTACTCTTTTCTGAAAAAGATACAAAGTGACGGAAGTACCCGATAAGTAGTAAACATTTTTATGGAAAAGTATTGACAATGCAATTTAAGTACTAATGCTGTAGTTGACACAGAAACCATTAAACCACTATTGAAAAAGCAAAGGCTACAAAACTTAATAATAAAATCTAACACAGAAACGTTTATTAGATATAGAAGCGATTTATATTTCAATGAACAATTTTCTATTATTTACCGAGGAATATACTATCGATTCAAGGATCACCACACATCTACAAAGCTCTTTGCGTGAGTTATAACAATAACTTTAAGTGTAGATTTCTTGGAAAAGGTTAAAACCCTTCAGAGAAATCTATACTAAAAGTTATTATTATAAGCTTCTTAAAAGAAGTTTTGAAACTAATTATATACTGAAATGTATTGTAGCAGTATGTATGGGGTGAAGCGCACCCCTCCAGTTTGACATCTAGAGAAGGCATAAAAGCGCCGTATAGATATAACTAATGGCTCAGCTTACAAAATACATTTTCGTATGTAGAATTTCACAAGAAGGTATTAAAAAGCTAAGAATAATAAAAGACAGTCACATTCTGAGATGGATCAACTAAGAGTTGATGTGAAAGAGATATATATTACTTAAGCTAAGAGAAATCGGAAAAAATCCGAGTCAGTTACGGGAATTGGCCCCATGAAAACGTTACTATATGTTATCTTATGTTGCTCGCCGTGAGGGTAGACTAGCTGGTGTTCCGAACGCTAGCCCTTCGTTAGAGCCGAAAACAAAGCTATTGTTTTCTCAGCAACAATAGCACTAGTTAGGTCTAGCCTTCCGGTTTACTACAAACTCCAACTATTGCAGACTGATCACTTCTACATCACTTTACCACTCTGTTTCCTTGTCTCCTCTAGCTACCTTCATGAAGCCGCTGAAGCTATTTTTGAGGTCCTGAGTCATCGCAAATCCGTCCCTAGTTCTGTTCCCGTAACACACAGTGAGCATAAGAAACAGGAACACACCATAGGTGATCAGCTCCCTGCCCACTGAGTACATCTTTCTCTCCTTCACTCTGTAGTCTCTACTCTTCTCAATTTCTTCCTCTTCAGGTACGGTAATATTTGCATGAGACTTTTTGTCGATTTCTATCGTGTGTTCAGAGCTGCGGGCTGTAAAGAGAATAGGTCCGTTAGTTTAGATACACATCTATCGTATAGCATAAATGTTTTTCGGGAGTTTATTTTGCGGATTTAGGGTTTTGCGTTTTGTGTTATTACGTTTTACGTTTGTTTGGGGTTTTACGGGATTAATTATTTCGATTTGGGAGCAAATTCCGTTTTACCCCGAGGGAGCAATGTTTGCGATTCTAGCAAAAATGTTTGAAAAGTTCTACGAATAACCAAAAATATAAAGAAAATGCATGCTGTTCGATAACATGTGGTACAGAACAATAAAATTCATGAATGTCAGGTGCGTGTTGTTCTGTCTGTTACTGACAGTTGTTCAATTATTTTTGTTGAATAAATGCACAAAAATACACAGCAAACATTTGCAGTTTTGGGGCTAACATTATCTTTGTTTCTCGAAGTGGAGAAGTTTTTTTGCAACTGATTTTTGCCAATTTACAATAAATAGCAAAAATTGTAAAAATTAAATCCCGTGAAAATTATGTTAGCTTAACGAAATGTGCCAGTTCACCGAAGCTCTCTACCCCTCCTGGCCTGCGCTTTTGTAACCTGTCACCCTTTTATAACTAACCTTGTGTGTGGCCTCCATCCCCTTGTACTTCTTTCCTTATAGCACACAATTTTATTTCAGTTTTATTTTACCGATTTGAGAATTTGTGGGTCAGTTTATGGTATATTAGTTTTACAGTTTCTACGATTTCAAGGCAAGATGTATTAGAAAGTGGCAGTTCTATGGAAAACATTTTGCCAATCAAGAGTAAGTCGCAGAAATGTTAAAATGTTGATTTCGTAAAAATGTATGCCATATGATGTTCCACAAAAGCCAGGACCAACTGCCAATTTCAAAAGAAAAAGAATGAAAGAAATTCCGAAAATATTCATTTCTATATCCAATATTTTTACATATTATTACTTAAAAGTAATAAAAACGAAAATTCGGCTGTTTTGATTTGATTTAACTTTCGATCGGTGTTGAGAATGGAGGTGTTGTCTCTAACGTTTTCAAGGAAACATTCGTAGATTTCACAGGTTGAGGTTGGGCGCAAATCAAATAAACTTTTATGTGCTGATGATGTTGAAATTGCTGAAGGTGTTTTAGGATCAGTGTCAGTGTTAGTGAAGGTGTGAAGCTATGAAACCTAACGAATTTTCGTTTGAAACCGTTAGACACAACACCTCCAATGTCGACATGGATCGATACTGGAACTTATTATGATTCAGCCTACCGTAAACTCTAGAACATGAGCCCCCTCGTGTATAAGCCCACGGAAGCAAAAGTTCATACAAAATCCCTATAAAATTGGAGGAAAAGGTCTTTTAAGACCAAAAGAGCAAAAGTAAGCCCTTGGGCGTATTTTTGAGAGCTACGGTATTATATAGAGAAGACATAGCCATCAATCAACACCGGACTACAAACTAGTCGTGAACTTCTATTGTTTCGGTAGTTAATCTTTGTACCACTCTGTATTTTGTGTTTAGTTTAGCCTCGTTTTTATTACTTAAATATTGGGCATAAAAATGAATATATTTTTCGGTATTCTACGAGCTTTCATTATGTACAAACATTATTACCAGGTTTAGGCGCTGCAGTCTTTTCTTGAGGAGGCTTCCTGAAGATCCAAGCTAAAATGAACACCACGGCGAACACTCTGCCGAATATCTTGACAAATATCTTTGCAGGTTGTGTTACAAATAAGTCCTGTAGAAAGGAGATTAGCATGGACGAAAGCCATTTGTTTGCTTTCTCCTTTCCCCATACTAAGCTGTAGAAAAACGTGAGTGACGCTGAAGTTATTACAGTGACAAAGCAGATAACCCAGGCAATGTAGACCAGCCAGAATGGTAGCTTTGGACCCGTTTTCGCTTTGTTATCCACACGTTTGGGAGAATTAGAGTTCACCAGATCACCATCGTCCAATAGATTTTCGGTGGAATTTATGGCAATGTTTTTCATTGTATTCTCATTTATTTGGATTTGGACTGAAGATATGTCCCAGACTTGACTCGAAGATTTAACTACATCTTCTTGTACACTGCTGAAATGTTGGAGCAAATCGGCAGAGGTACTACCCAGCTCAAGTTCAACAACAGAATAGAGTCTCTTTATGGTGTTTTGGGCACGTGTTTCGTTATCTTCCTCAGCAATTATCTCCTCTTCACAAAAGTCTTTGTCACATGTTGCCTTTTCTATTGACGACTGGTAGCGTACAAAATCAGTAAATGATGCGTTTGAGTCTGTTGTAATAATCGAGGAATTATTGCTGCATTCCTTGAATTCTACTTTGCCAAAAGAGACGCTTTTATTTCTAAATTCTGTATTCATATTTGCAGATGAACTCATTCTGAACCAGCCAATACCTTTTGACCCTGTATCAGATGGTGTTGGAACTTCCAAACTTTGGGCAGATGTATACATCCCATCCCCAGTTCTTGCTAACTGAGTTCCAATGGTTGAAAGTAAGTGTTTTGTTTCTTCTCCAATTTCAGTATCAGCTGCGTAGCTACTAATCCGAGGACTGAGAGAAGGCGAAGATCTATAGTTTGCACTTTCAAGATGTATGGAAGTCAGACGTATTGGTGCTTCAGTAATGCTTGAATGCCTTTTAATCCATCGATGGCCACTTAACCTTTCCTTTGATTTATAATGTACACCTTCAACTTCATTGATTCCTTCCTTTTGTGCTGTTCCTTTTAGTGAATTTTCTTTGCCAAGGTTGTTTGTGTTCCGTATCGATTCCCCATCGCTACGTGAGCTCTTTCGTAATAAATCATGCCAACTGCTGGACTCTTGTTGTATATCTTTGATCGCAAATAACCTTTTCTTATTTCGTTCGGCTCTTGGAATATTGTTGTTTATGTCCTTCTTGGCAAGTCTCGGCTTTGTGCTGCTAAATAGCCACACACTTAGCAAAGTAACAGGAGTAACAACAAGAGCACTTTGTATTCCGACAATTACTTGTCGAGAACTAAAACTCAGGGGTCCAATTTTGATGGACTCGTGAGCAGTGGTTTCTAGCTTATAAAACATAGCATTTGCTAACATCGAGTAAAATAGTAGAGTTAAGCAACACGTTGCTCTCTGAACGCGTGTAAATGTACTGGCTGGAGCCTTGGTTATAACCGAGAGCCAAAGGTGGCCTTCTGCATAGCTCCGTGATACTCTTGACGTAAAGGAACTCTTGAATGCTTTAAGCTCCACTTGAGATGTTTGAGATAATGTTCGTTCAATCGTACCATCCCCCCGTTCAAGAGCAAACCAACGATTACAAACAAAATTCCATGTTTCGTCTGTTTGGGTTTCCCTTATACAAACGGACTCTAAGAACCACGAGGGGCTCTGGCCCGAATTATCATGCCATATTTGAAGCTGCCCAATCGTTCCAAGAGGCTGTACTAGATGAACATAGAAAGTATCAAAACTCCCTCGAGCCAAGACAATTCTTCCTGGGGCCATGTCTCTCTGCAATACTATTGGCTCGCTTGTTGCGTCATTCCCTTTCATTACCATGACAACATTTGCAGTTGTTCCAGAATCCTTCCACATTCCAGTCTGAACCTTGATCTCGTACTGAAAGACGTCTTTTCCTTCTGAAAGAAGAGAAAGAGCAGGTCCCATCTGAAAGAAACAATACCACTTTAGGCAAATGAAGAGACACAGCAACATTTAGTAGATACCAGCTGGTTATATCTCAGTACGCAATTTAACTCTCCCTTCGTGTATATGTATACAGATACGCTATCATTTGAAAACACAGACCGTTGTTGTGTCGACATAACGAGGTACGAATAAAATATCTTGGAATACCTAACCATGTGTGTCGTCAGACACTGATAAAGGGAATGTGCTCGCATAAGCAGGTGTCCTCTGCATTGCGAAACAATAATTAGATACGTAAACAAGTGCATACCAGCCATGTATGAACAGTACAATACAATACAGTGCAATGCAATGCAATGCAATGCAATTCAATGCAATGCAATGCAATGCAATGCAATGCAATGCAATGCAATACAATACAGTCATTTATTTCAACACGTAACGCCCAGGAGAATTATGTCATTAGAGACAATTGCAATCGAACAGACAGTTATATGTTGCTGAAATAAAAATACAAATCATTAACTGATCATTAGTAGGATACCTGAAGTGTGTGTAAGTTTGCAATTGGTTTCGGCTCCATTAGACAGATTATGTAACAGTTAAATGACACCTATAACAACAAGTAAGAAGCAGAGAGGGTCCTGATTGGCTATCGGGGGTACCTATTTAACCAAGCATGTTTCCTTTAATTACAATTCATCATTTAACAATAATAGAAATCGTGTTTTCAAAACTACTGAGGAACGAAACTCCAGTTTTGTATCCGTAGCATTTCTCGTCGTTTTGCACCCCGGTAACCAAGAAATGGCATTAGGTCAGGGAACATAATTTTCATATTGTTAGTGTGGAGAGACAGATACTACGTTATATTCCCAGTATGAAATACTGGAACAGAGACAGTACCTTGTATTCATCCAGCTTGTCAGCTCTCCTAGCGAAGACCAGGACAGTCAAGTAAACAAGAAGCACTGCTAGGATAGTCACCAGCACGGCAACATTGCCTGTCTGATCGAGTCGTGTGATTTCTAAAAACACTTTGTCAAAATCGATCGGATTTGGTGTCACTAGAAGATTTCCTCCGAATGAAGTGAGATGGTCACAGAGACAATGAATGCTCTTCTCGCTGGAGACTGGACTTGCCTAAGGAGCAAAATCTCAGGATCAGTTGATGTAAATTATGCTCACTATCAGTGTAGCTAGTGGGATTGGTTACTGTGTTGAACTTCAGATCTGAAGGGGAAGGGTTCACACCTGGCCACTGTCACTTCGTAATGTCCTTGGGCAAGATATGTACTCTCCCGCAGTTTGGTTTACTTCCTTATAGACTGATTTGAGCTGTCATGTTGGACTATGTAAAACAGTACTTATTCCTAGATGAAGAAATCTCAATTTGAAATTTGGTCTAACCCTGGGTTAAAGTTACCTACTTTCGAACAACTGGACCCAGGTGTTTCTGTCCACCCAGGACCCAGGTGCTCGAAAGTGGGTTAACTTTAACCCAGAGTTAAATTTTTAACCAATGAATCGGTTTACCTTTTATAGACTGATTTGGGCTATCATGTCGGGTTTACGTAATTGGGTTTCTGATGAATGTTTTAATAATACTTTATAAGTACCGGATTACGTATTCCTAGATGAAGAAATATAATTTAAAATGTGGCCTAACACTAGGTTAAAGTTAACCCATTTGCGAGCAACTGGTCCCTGGTGTATAAATATGTTACCTAGCAAATTTATGGATGGGAGAAGACCTGACAAAATGCTGGTGGGTAACATTGCGACGGACTAGGATCCCATCCAGGAGGAGTAGTAATACTCTCAGTCGCATCATGCTACAGAGTTGGCTAAGCCACTATGGGATCTCCAATCCTTGATTGGAACAGACCTTACTATAAGTGCAGCTCAGTACCGAGGTATTTTTGTTAGTTCGTAGGTTCTGATCTAAGATTAATGAAAGGCAACAATGTTTCGAGCTGTTGTTCGAGTTACGCTTAGGGCTGGTTAATAATAGCATCAGTTCTTGTCAGTGATATATTCAGGGACAACAGACCAATAGATATTTTTCATAGTTCCTGATGTAATACATGATGTTGAGGATAAGGTTCAATCGGCATTAAAGTGCCTATGACACGAAATGAAGAAAATCGCAGAGTTGCAGGAAAAGTATTCCTTATTAACATTTCATGATTGAAATGACCCCCCAAAAATTTATCTTTCCGAAAAATACAATTGTTTGAAGCGCATTTTGGTGTAAAACGTGAGACAGGAGACTGGTGACG
>JAOBYG010604381.1:0-14749 GCA_025403545.1 Epizoanthus stellaris | reverse complement strand
CTCCAGTCCAGACATGATTGGTATAATTTCAGCTTGACATCTCAGAACATTCACAAATCCAATAATCTCAGTTTTGAATCAGACTTAATATATATCTTGTCACTTATATACTTCATGGTAGCCATTCATGTTGGCATTTTGTGTAAGGCAAAACATTCAGACTTATTGCCAAGCATTAAATAGCAAATAACAAACTTGTTATTAAAATTAATATTTGACCTCCAAATGCTAGGTCAATTAGGAGATAGGCAAGCAAGGGAATTTTGGAATTATGTGAACTCATTTCACAAACTTGGCAGACAGTTTTTAAAATATCATTAACTAGTTGGTTACCATGGTTACCGCAAACAAAAAAATCGATGTCACAACAGTTGCAGAAAAGTTTGTGGGAAAAATAAAAACTATATTTGAGAAACTTTATACCGTATGCATGAAAGCCTGGGTAATTTTTTTCACAAAATGAAAACAATTGATACATTCAACTTGTTGATTTATTATATAAAAATTGAATAGGCCAAACAAGTTTTAGAAAGGCTGGTTAAAAAGGACACAATTCAACGTTTTTAATCAAACTGATCATCAGGTACTAGTAGTGAAAATCGATTTGATCACTGAAATGCTTCAGATGCATGCCCGTACCTGGGTTGTTTCTAGAGGGGTTTGATTGTGCAGGCCTGTGGCTCTAAAGGGTATAATGTCTACATGTGTCACTCCAAATCATCTGCGACTTGGAGTCCCAGGGGGGTTGTTCGAACCCTTTGAATCCCCCTTCCTATGGGCCTGGGATGTGTCCTTTTATCAGCTTTTATATATATTTCTATTTTATGTACATTATGTGTTTTTATGTATTTTATGTAATATGCTGAAATCAATTTAGGTGAATCGTCACAAAACATTGGCTCAGACTCCCAGTCAACTGCTTATAATATTTATAACATTGAGATTCATGGAAATCCAGGGTACATAACCATTGGAGATAGCAACCAAGTTGTTGCTCAAGTTTTGAAAGAAGGTGGGTATTGCTAAATAATTACTTACACATGTATTGGTGAGTGTTATATATGACAAGCGACTTCAGTCGAGAAGTAAATAATACGTTTTTGACCAACTTATGGATAACTAATTGGCAAGATAGAGAAATACCAGATAACAATTATAAGGAAATATATGAAACTTAAGGAAAGAGCAATATTATTGATTTTAATTACATTTATCGATTAACCCTCTCTCTCTCTCAGGAAGGGGCTTGTATCAACTCCCCCCTTTCCGATTTTTCTCCCTAACACTTTCCCATTTAGCCAGTTAAACACAGCTATTCCTCAATTTACCCGCCTTTAAGCTCGATGCTCTTAATAGGTACATGTATGTGCCAATAATTTCGCAAAACAATGGCCGTAGGAGAAACTAGAGGGGAGGGGGATTGGACCTCCTCCCCAATCGTGAGAGAGATAGGATACCAGATGAAAATATATATTTTTTAATTTCAATTGGATTCTGTTATTCTTTTGACACAATACTGTTTGTGTTCTCAATAGACTGTAGAAGAAAAGAAAATTCACCTACTTTTATTATTTCTTACTGGCTTTGTTATAGTTAATCGATTTTTTGCTTCAAATATGGCTTCTCATACCAAATCTCTATAATAAAATCTTCTTGGCTTTTATAAAATCGGTATTAATTACAAATTTTGATTGAATAACTGATAAAAAGACCTACTGTGGATATATTGTCTATATTTCCACAAAGGTTTTGGGTTTCTTTGTTTTAAAACACACTGTTGGTGGCGATTTACCTTTTTCCATATTTTGACCAAAAATGAGCGAAGGTCATTGCATAAATGAGTTGATTATGCAAATGTATTTGTAATTAGAGTTAATTAAATTATTGATTGATTGCTATAATCAGTTGCTCTACCCACATGCAGCGTTACATGCCAACTGGACTTAAATTAGCGAAATTAAGGAGGGGGGCAATGCAATCGCCATCTTTAGAGGGTGTTAAAATACCACAAGCTGAGAGAGAGGGTCAACCCTTGAACAAGTGTCTAATCAATATTATTTAGCAATTAATTTAGTTGTAAGATTTGTTAGAGGCAGAATGATATCAAAAATTAATTATCATTATAACATATTCTCAAGAGAATCTGCAACAAAAGTATGTGTACCAATTTTTCAGTTAGGACCCATAGCACAAGATACAGTAAAAACCTGCGTATAAGAACCTGCAAAATTACGAACCCAAGGCTAAAGTGTTGAATTTATGACCCGATATATAAGAACCTGTTTAGCCTGATATTTGAAATAGGTTCTTAATTTTATAAGAAATGTATGGAGTCACCAGTAGGGAGAATTATAAGAACCTGATACCCTAAAATTTCCGTAGATATATATACATATAAGGCTAACCTAGATTCTTTTATGCGGGATTTTACTTCAGTTTGCAGATTAACTCGTGACTCGGGAAACTGAAAAAAGTTCAAACTTCTTCCCTTAATTTTGTAAATAATGTTGGGAACAGTGTGTGTTATAGCGAAGGAGAATTATCCCTTTACCATTTTTCTTACAATCCACATTTATTTTCTTTAGATTCTGATGATACATCAGCTGGTACTCCTGCACACAATCCAAGTGACATCCTGCGGGAAGGTTGGTACATGTTTACATTATAGAAATGACACATACAGATACTGTGACAAGCATAGAATAGAAAGTTCCATGGATACTCCTTGGACATCAGTGTTAGTTGCCTCATTCTATTACCAGTACTTGGTGGATTCACACTAGAAATCGTAAGTATGTCTCAAGTGAGCTTCAGATACACTTAGGGTGTGAACTAGGAACATGTCCATTTCAAAAGAACCGAAGTACACTTTCAAGTATGGTTTGCAGTTACTTGATCATGAATGCAGATTTAACCAGTAAGAATATCATTGGCGGATCCAGGGGAGGTTTTCTGGGTGCCCGTGGAACCCCCTTCCCCTGCCTGACGAGTTTTGCACACCTTACGCCTCACTGTTCATTCTCACGATCACGCGCTGAACATCGTTACTCTCACGCCTCAGCTTTGCTAGTAGCAGTATTGCTGGAAAGAGTAGATTTTCCCAATGCAGTTAGCAGCACACCGAGCAACCTTGGGTAACACAGAGATTGAGTGTAAGAAAGTATTTTCTGGTAGGAGGAAAATATGTGAAAATACTCCCAAAATGCAGGAAATGCCATTTTAGATAACGTAAATTTTCATTCGGTGCTCGCACTATTTATCACCTTGGTCTTATGATGGCCCCCCCCCTCTGAAAATCCAGGATCCACCCCTGAATATAATACAGGTTTCTCAAACAGCAGTTCAAGTTTGTAACAGGTGTCTGCCTAGACTTGTCTGAACTTGAAGTAATTTCTTGAAGTACACGTAGGTTTCAAGTTGCTTCAACTTGTTAAAGTACACTTCATGTCATACTTTACTTCTAGTGTGAGCCCACCTAATTGACTATAACTTAGCCTCCATAATTCTTCTTCCTCCCTTACCTTCCCCTTCTCTGTCATCATTTGCACTCCTTTGCTATCATTCACCATCACTCTCTACCATTCTCTATTAATAATCCTTGTTGGAAATCCTTGCTGGAAATGCCCAAAATGACCTCTGGGTTGCCTGGGGATCAGAGGTTTCATTTGGAAAAAAGTTGCTATGTTTTTGTTGGTGATTTCCAAATATGCTTTGTTAGTATATATGTACAGCAAAATAGTACTTAAATCTTCAGGAATAAGAATATAAATGATTTCTAAAATGTTTCCGAACCAGACACAAGACCTGAGAACTTCTGGTAAAGGTTTTGCAGAAATTATTTGGGGTTTTAGGATACACTTGTAAAAGGGTGGGTTTTTTTCTCAGAATTAATAGTCAGTACAGCAAAGTAGAAAGGACCTCAATTTTGTATGTTTATCATGAATCTGTAATGAAAATAATGTACAAATGGAACTGTATTATTATATCACATGTAGATACTTTAAAATCTGAAGGTTAAATATAGTTCATTGACTTCAACAGATCTCGTCTTAAAGACATTAGAGAATGAGGCTGAAAAATATTCAGATATTATAATTGCTCTTCCTGATGGCTACAAGAAGGTGAAGGTGTGGGACTTGCACTGGACTCTCTTTGATAAAGTGGATCAAGAAGTTCATGTTGCAGTCCCAGAGATTCTCAAGCGATACCCACATGCGAGATCTGTCGTCATTACAGGTCAGATTCTTGGTGGCCTTTCATCGCTGAACAAGAAAATAGCGTTTTCCATAGTGTCTCAGCCCATATCACAAAAGTACTGCTTCCGTCTTGAAGTATCGTCAGTAACATGGCAAAATATCCGAGAGGCAGTTATGAGGAAGTATTCTGCTGGAGATAAAGAGAATCGTGATTATTGGAAGTTCATTGAAAATTACCAGGAAGAAATTATATTCGTACTGGATATGCCCAAGAAGGGAAAGATAGACTTGACTAATGTATTTGAAAAGCTTCCGCACTGTAGAGTTGTTGTTACAATTCCAGTCAACACAGAGGCCGATTCAGTTCTCTGTCAAAGTGATGTCCATCTTCATGTAGCAGGGACCTCAAAGGGGGATTTGCGAACAATTAACGAAAACCTATTTGGCTCTGCTGCAACAGACAGTGAATGTCTAATTACCAGTGTCCTCTGCGAACATGAAATTATGAGGCTTGCAGTTGCAAATCCATATTTTATTGACGTTGTTTGCAACTGCTGGAAGAAAAGTCAAGAGGAAGGAATGTCAGTGCCTTCTGCAACAGATGTTGTAAGGAACATTGTTTTAGGTTGCATGCGGAGATACACCACAAAACACCAGATCGACGATATTGAGAAGTTCAAAGAAGAGGTGTACAAGTGTTTTCACAATGCCGGAAAGTTCATAATTTCACAGTGGAAACATGGAAAGTGTTCGTTTCTGTTGAATGAAATTGAACAAGTTTGTCCAGATTATGACAGATTGTGTGACCTTGGGCTGTCGTGCAAGCAAGACGTTCAGATGAAAATGATGTTGTTGTTTGTGGATCCAGCAATAGAATCCTTCCTGGCGGCTTTGTACCTCAAGGATGCCCTCGAGGTAAATTAAAACATTACTAACTTAGTCAAAGAACATTAGTTATGGTGATAGTTATCACTTGTCAGGGTAAGGTCAAGGGGAAAATGCTTTCAACCAATTACTACAGGAAGTTAAAAAGGGGGAGCGTCTTCTTTGCAGGCACTGTCAACAAATACACGTATAGTGGTGATATAAATATATATGTACTAGTTGTTGCTGTCAACTATGCTGTGAATTTGAAATATTATGATCAGAGTTTTACTCCTGAGTGACAGTCTTGAAAAACAGTAAAACTCAGTAAGGTTAATTAATAAACTGAACTACATTTAGAATATGCAAAAATGCCTAAATTCATCTAACGTCTTCATTGCTTTTGCAGGAGCTGAACACGCTGACTTTCAAACTGAAGTTTAGGATGATGCTGATGTTCGTTTGTGGAATGGCAAGTAGAAATGAAGAAGTACAGCAAGTTCTGAAATGGATAGCCAAGCTGACGATTAGCGAATCCTCAAAGCAGTCTCTTGTAGATGCGTGTTCCAGAGAATTGAAGTACATGCTTGGGAAGCCTGTGTCTAAGGATTCCTGCACAGGTTCTCTGATGAGTGGACATGAGGAAAAAATCAAAGGTGATGATTCATTTGTTGCTGAGAAACATCTGAGATGTGATATAACCATTTTTAACATATACTTGCAGTTCTAACATTTTCTATCTTAGTTTGTTATTCACACACAATTTACTGCACAATGTATGTTTTATCGTCAACAAGAATTTCAATCTTTGTATTTTCTTTCTTTTCAAGAACTCTGCACCAACAAGGCAAACTTAACCATGCAGTTAGTTAAGGAATTTTTTGATGAGTTTGGTAAGTTTGACCTTGTCTGTGCTTCTTGTATGTTTTTCTTTATTAAACACTGGAATCTTGTGAGTACTACAAGAATCTTCTTAAAAGCTGTGTAATGGAATTACGGTAAATATATTACATGTACCTGTTGTCTGTATCTTAAATATAACATTTCTAGAGAGGTAGAATTTATAGTATTTGAAAAGAGATTATTGCAGGTAGCTGCTTCATTATACTCAAGACTGCAATAAAGAAAGGCGTAATTCGTATAGAAATGGTAAAATTGTTTTCGGTTAATGTATCATTAACAAGTAAAAGAATAAAGTTGGTGGTCCTTCGTGAAGAAAACATTGGGGCAATAGGAATTGAATCTCCACTGTGAATAACGCAACTCATTGCACTTAACTTAGATGCAAGACGCAGTGGATAAGCGGACTCCCATTGGAGACTCAATCAATGTCTATAAGTTATTCTCATTTTTAAATAATTCAAATAAATATTCATTAGGCATATAGTAATAGATTAACATTAGCTTTTCAGTTGAAAGTAATGCCGGATTACTTAGCATGTGCGGTATTGCATAGAGATTAATCTTCTCTTTTTCAGTTTTATTTTAAAAATTGATAAACATACTATGTCGCATTCTCTGCCGAAGGTGATTGTCCATTCTCTTCAACAAGAAGTATTGACAGATTCTCCAAGAAGGTACCCTATCATTTTCTCAAACAAGAGGTACTGAAAGGTCTTATTTTATTTATAAAGTAACTGTCAACAAACTTACGTTTTGTTGAAATCCATCAACACTGTACTCATGTACATTGCACATATGTTTGAATAGTTGGTACCATTGAACGTATAGGAAACAATAAATGTATGAACTTGAATTGTTCAGATTAGAAGTTAGAGTGATGGACTGGACTGTCACATTGTCATACCTGGAATTGTTCTTCGTCACAAGTATTTGGCTCGTTGAATACAACTTCTAACAACAGGAGATTCAAATTTGCTGTAAAAAATGTTTTTTTCGTTTCTCAAGAAATGTCCTGCATATCCTAGAAACTTGTTCGTCACTAACAAGTCATGATATAACCATATTGTACGCAACCTTGTCCAATAAACGCTCTATTGTTCTGTTGAAGATAATACAAAACTGTTGTGCAAATAAAGCGTTGAGATCATTTTTACATTTGAACGTTGTACCTGTTTATGGTTATCTTCGTCAGTGCAATTTGGAAGAATCCATATAACTTATGACTTACTAGATCTCATATCAACATTCATACACAGGGTTGTAATATTCAAGAAGCATCTGGCATTACACCTGCCTACATGATTACCGCTGTAGAATTGGAACAACACAAAGGCGTCTCTGAAACGACTGGAAACCACAACCAACAAAACGACAACTCGTCTGATGCACCTGGCGTACTATCAGAAGGTGCACACAATATACCAGATGAGAGTCTCGCAGGATCCAGCATAGGAGAAGAAATTGGGACGGGAAATGGTTGTACAGCACAAGAACTCTTACCTGATAACAATGATCGTGGCACAAAAGCAGTTGGGACACAAGTAGTAAAAAGCCATGCGGTTGCAAATAGAGGTATCTCACCCATTGTGGAACCTATTTCAGGTGTTCCACTAAAGAGAGAAAGGAACTCAGAACAAGCTGAAGACTTTCCCAGGACACCTAATGGTTTTCAGGGAGCTGACGCTGTCAATTTAGCTGGCACAGTACAGCAATTGCAGCAACAGATGCACCTTCAACAAGAACAGTACCAACAACAGCAGCCACCACCACAACAACAACAACAACCACCCCCAGCACAACAACATCATTCGCCACAACAGCAGCCACCACAACAACAACAGCCAGGACAACAACAGCCTCCACAACAACAACAACAACCGCCACAAAAACAGCTGCCACAACATCATTCACCACAACAACATCTGTCACAACAACAGCGGCCACCTGAACAACATCCGCCACAACAACATCTGTCACAACAACATCTGTCACAACAACAGCCACCACAACAACAGCGGCTACCACAACAATATCTGCAACAACAACCGCTGCAACAGCAACAGCTGCCACAACCACAATACCAGACATACACATCACAAGTAGGTGTACCACAGCCTCAGCAGCTGCATTATCAGCAACAAATGTTTACAGAGCCACCATCACTACGACAAGCATTAACCCCACAAGAACTGATGCAACGACAACAACAGCAGCAGCAACAACAACAACAACAACAACAACAACAACAGTCGCCACAACCGCACATATTACAGTCAGCACATGTACTTGTACCACAACCTCAGAGGCAGCAGCCACAGCAGCTACATTACCAGTCACATGAACTGATGCGACAACAGTCTCTGCAGCAGCAACCGCAAATGATTATGCGGCAACAGTCTCCACACCGTGAAAAATTGCCTTTCAGTTGTAATGGAATGGGCCAGGGGGAGCAAAGTGTTCAGCAATATTACAGAACAAATTCATTTACTGCATGTGAAGAATGGATAGCCATCCCCCAAGGAAACAGGAATGTGCCTTCAACTAACGATTACTGGTCACTTAGTCCTCCAGTCCAGTCAACAAGCTTCCAGCAATACCCTCAAAATGACGAACAGTTACACAGAAAACAGTTTTTAGACACGAAAAGAAAAGAATGTATAAAAGATCTAGACGCCATCGAATACTTCGAACAAGTTATGGAACAAAGTGAAAACATGCAACAAGGTTTCTCATCACCAGTTGTAAGAAATCATCCATGTCCCTCAGGATCATCCTCAGCATCAAGACTACCACCCCAAGAAAGTGGATGTCACTCCTCAACTGGAATAGAAGAGACATCAACCAACGAAGGTTCCTTTGCAGTTGATGCAGATCCCCAGGGGTTATATGCTGTAGGTGGTTCCCGTGAGTCGTTACCACCCAATTGCAACCAAGGCCAACTGCGGACAGGACAAATACACAGCTACAAACAAGGTAGTGACCAAACATCTGGTGCTATGCCTCTAACTCTACCAGACGGTGCAAGACCAAAAGGTAAAGGCATTTTAAATTTAGCAATTTGACCACAAACTTGCAGTTTCTATGCGCGTATGTAATCAACAAGCCACAGGCAAGTTGACTATATAACTTTCAGAAACTGAAAACAAGGGGTATAATTGTTTTTGTAGAAGTTGACGGTGGATGTATCACAAAGAATATATATTGCAACTTTATTTCAATCAGTGTACTTCAAAGAATGCATGAAATACTAATTTACTTCAAAATGTGAAATAAAGTTGTCAGTGTTTTCGTTAAGGAGCAAAAGCAAAGAACATGAATATAAAGTACAGGACATGGTGTTAATCAAGCACCCAAGGCGCGAACCTCTTGGGGGATCCGGCGGAAATTTTTTAAAATCTAGGTTCTCTAGAATGGCATTTCCTATTTTTTCAGTGTATCAGGCATAAGAATGACAAGTCAGAAAACCTGCGATAATTGACTGTTTGAACGGCTTTATTACAGATAATAACAAGGTTTTATCCTTCAAAATTGGAGGTTCAGTTCATGAAATACTTCAACCCAGGGGTAGTTACTAAACTATTAGGTACATACACCTGTATCCAAATTTCTTTAAATATTCGGAACATCTTGTGAAAAGATATCGAGTTATAATTCGACATTTGTTTCTATATTAAACTATTTTGATGGCCTGATTATAGATAGACTACGAGTAGTCCCCCTTTTCCCTCCGTAATCCGTCGAGAATTGCAAACGAGAATTGCAAAAAAGCCGCGCGGGCAGTTGAGAGGGAGAATGGGGCAAGAAAGGGCAAGTGGGTTGGTCGCCTTCGGGAGCTTTTCTTCCGATTCATTCGCACCGCTAGCGCCAGTTATGGCAGCGTACCACAGAGGGCAAAATTCACGCGCTTCATCCACAACCTTGCTATTTCGGAAAGATGGCAGTTCTGCAGCTGTCGACGATTTCAGGATACTATTTTTCCGACACAAGCCAGACAGTTCCTTTGAAATTTGTTTGGGAAGAACGTCTTCCAATGCCGCTTTCAGTTCTCTGTGCTGGAAGAGTGCATTAACAACAACATGCCAATTCTTGTTACATAAATTATTTATGATTGCTGCCGTGGATTCATCGGGTGGCGTTCGAAGGGAGTATGAATCCACTCCGCGAGGAATCATCACTTTCACTCGCGCCTTTTCAGACGCACGAACCACGTCGATCGACAGCATTCGCTGAAATTCATCCCTTGCTCTAGATTCGTGGCTGGAACCGTGCGCTGGCTCACGATTTTCCTTTTCCCTGAATGATAGTCCCTTGCGTGGACTAGGATGAGAAGGCGAGCCAGTTCGAGTACTTTTCCTCGCCGCAGACTTGTGCGGCGATGTCGACATACGCTTGAATCGCTCATCTGCTCCTGAAGTATCTCCACTGCTCTCCTGAAATCTTTCGGAGAAACAAGTATCCATAAAGCATTTTAGTTCAGCAGCTCGTCTGATTTTGGTAGCGCATTTTACGCAGACACGGTTTGAACGGCAGTCGTCCTCGGCCACAAAGTATCCAAGACTTCAAGAGATCTCCTAATCGCTGAGTTGAAACTCCAGATCTGCCAGGCACTGCAAAAATATTTTCGGTTGAAACTCTACTGCCGTAATTTATAATAAACGAACAGTTGCAGACGCGGCAGAAGTCGTTACTGGACCATTCTTTAGGTTTTCTTCCCCTTTTACAGTGTATTTTCTTCTGTGGAGTAGAAGACATCTCTGACCCACGGACCGGCCGACAGCTACACTCCGAGTAAATTTTATGGCTTTCGCGGGAAATTTATCACACGTGCGGCAACTTCACTTAAAACGGTAATTAACCTTTGAAATTATATCCCAATAAAGGCAATTAAGTGGTCAAAGATCATTGGCTGTTTTAATTTGACCTAATTGGACTTTAATTGATATAAAGCGAGAATGACGAGTTGATGACAAGCCTGAAGCGACCAGATGACAGGGGGCGGTATTGCAGAATACAATAGAGTGTCCGTAGTCCCTCTTTTCCTCTCCCCTCTCTCTTTTCTCCTCACCCCATTCTTCTCGCCTTTTTTCGCGACGCGCTGCAGCTCGTATTGTATTTTCGCCAATTCTCGACGGATTACGGAGGGAAAAGAGGGACTACTCGTAGTCTAGCTTATGTGCGCTCTCACTACATCCTCGAGTGGTTTCATCCTGCATAATGATTGCAGCATTTTGGTGCAATTGATAAGATAGATGACATTTTTGTTGTGGCAGGTTGTATGCTGTCATAGTGTAAGTGTTTCTCCAGTTTTAGTGCTTGTTACCATGTGCGTGAATTATCCATATGTTTTGCAGCATGCACATATGTGGTCTGCTTGACAAGGCAAGAATCGTGGTGTGGTGTGTTGAGGAGGGATTTGTTGCTTGTGTTTTTGCTTCTGTTGTTTGCAATATGTGACTGCAAACTTTGTATCTTGGCTCGGTTGGGTTTGGCACATCATTATTGCTAGGTTGAGGTGAATATATTAATGGTAATCATCCATGCCAGTAATAATAATAATAATAATAATAATAATAACAGTAACAGTAGCAGTAGCGATAGCAATAACAATAACAATTATTGTTATTATTATTAGAGTCTATTAAAAAAGCTCTCTGTCTAACTATTTGCAATAAAATCTAAAATTTAAATTTAAAAAAGTGAGTTGAATATTAACAGTATTAAAATATCAAATAATTATGCTAAGAAATAGTAAAATGCTGAAGATTCTCATTGCTATCAATGTAGTACTTAAATAAGCTCGATCTAAAACTATTGAGAGAGTTGCCTTTCTTCAGCTGTGGACTTAAAGAATTCCAGAGTCTGATGGCTGAGACTAAAACTTCCACCTCCTTCCGTTTTGCGTATGTAACGGGGACAGACAAAGTTTGTGCTTCCATGTCTGCTCTGCCGTGAATGTATATCGGAATTTCGTTTAAGTAGATCCTCTATGTTATTATGTTATTTGACACAAAATGGCTGCATTGATCAGCTAATTTCTTCATTGAGAAAGAGATGGGGAATTAATATCTGGAGGATAATATTTTAACACTAGATTGTAGTTTTTTATTTAGATTGATGTAAAGGGATTTTGAAAATGTGTACTGATACTTATTGTGCAATAGAAATGAATAAATAATAATAATAATAATAATAATAATAACAATAATAATAATAATTATTATATTGTGACACCCATCTTGGCAAAAGTGTGTCTTAAACTGATCACATATTTTATTGGGAGTTACCTAACTT
Source organism: Epizoanthus stellaris (assembly GCA_025403545.1). NCBI lineage: Eukaryota > Metazoa > Cnidaria > Anthozoa > Zoantharia > Epizoanthidae > Epizoanthus > Epizoanthus stellaris. The sequence continues at coordinate 2,495 of JAOBYG010604381.1, read as the reverse complement.
CAATAAAGGAGGTTGCAGATATGTTAGAAATACTTGTCTTTAACTTGCTTATCAATCGAGTTTGCTCTCCTGCTTTTGTATTTGAACAATTCTAGCCTACCGTTCATGCATCAGTATCTTCTGCAGTATATCATTGTCGACTTCCAAACCTGTTTGGAATATAGTGATGTTTCGTGTTTACAAACATTGACGTCGTTGTTCTTTTGAAATGCAAATGTGCCAACCACGATTTGAAAAGACCGCATTGTTTCAAGAACCAATACATTTCTGGTTGGCACATTAATAACGGTGGATGACGATACGAGAAACATCGCTATATCAGCCAGATTTTGAAATCAGTTTGTTCAGGTGCAGCGTCTGTTGTTAAAGTTTATGTATGTGTCACTTATATTTACAATATCAGACTTGTTTTCGGATGCAACTTGTTTATTTTGATGTTGTTAATTATCGATGCTTTGTCATTGCCCGGTCAACACTTAAAGCGTTGATTAGCTTTCCTTCAGCATTTTCTTGTCCTAACTGCTCCTCTATATTCACACACTTGAAATTCATCTTTAGTGATTCCATGTGTTGTACTGGGACTTTCATGCCCCCTTCAAACACGAAACCAATTCACTCCCTGGTCAGTTCTACACAAACTGAATCTGGGCTTGGATGGTAGAATAGTACAATGTGATTATTGTTCCCAAATGTTTTAGCTGGCATAATAATCCAGCCACTTCACCAGACAGTGCCTAGCCATCCCGGATTGTCTTTGTTACAGTTCTCGCGACTATAATCATGACAAGGACTTATGGCTACAATCTGCATGTAGCAGGGGTACAGCTTCAAATTTCTCTAGAAGCCCTTTAGTGGTTGTTGACTTTCTCCATTGTTTTTGTGCAAGTTCAAATGTTTGTAGATAATGAATGTAGTTGGTAATATAAGTAGAACATACATTTTTATCAATTTTTTTGCATCTCATCAGTTAGTATCAATGAGCATACACACATAGACTTATTTTTATTAAGAAACCTGTTTGATCAGAAAAGAAAACAAGTATCGTTCATTTATATGTTGCTAAAAGTATTATATTCACAGAGCAGTGGTGCTACGTTCTAATGGTACTGCTGCCACTGTAAAGCACACAGTAAAATACCTTGTATTGTTAGTACAAAAGTAGTTACAAACACTTCGCCAAACATTCCACTCTCCCAAAAGAAAATGACGATTTGTATCTAACTTAGATAACCACTGATCACTCCGTGATCCCAATAAGTCGCAACATGAAGAACAATCAAACCTACACCACCTTTTGTCAACCATATCACCTGGGTACACATTTAAACGCGTTGCTCACTACATTTAGATACACAATACATCAGGGAGAGATCCTTGGATCACTTTTTTTAATAATGCCACTTATTATTATTACATACGTCCCTGGTTGCTTGAAAACTTGCTAACAATGGAGGCTATTGTTTTGTTGTAGAGTTTGGTGGGCTTTCTCATTAATCTTTGTTTCTGGAGGCTTTTGTTTGGGTGTAGCTTGGTGATTAACACAGAGGGGCCCATTATTTCAGGTCACACAACTAATACCGAGATTTTGTGGTTACACTGGTGTTTACTCTGGTTCTGATGTCATTGTAAAGGACACAGTCAATGACTCTTTCAACATGGATTCTCACATTAGCGATGCCCCTTGTTTGCTTGACATCCACACCATCAAGCGGATTATTTCCTTATGTAAATGCAGGGATAGCTAACTATGTCTGTTGTAGTATCACATTTTCCTGTATGGTAAAACCCCTGTCAGCCATTACTAGGTCCCCTGGTAGCAATTTATCCAACAAACCACAGTTGTCTGTAAGGAACTTGTCCGATGTTCTTCTTCCCCACACCTTTGGAACAAATGAAACTGTGCCCTGAGGAGTGATACCAGTCAGTACTGTCACTGAATTATGATGCCCTGAGGAGTGATACCAGTCAGTACTGTCACTGTATTATGATGCCCTGAGGAGTGATACCAGTCAGTACTTTCACTGTATTATGATGTTTGTAAGATGAGAAAGTCTGGGCACATGCAAAAAGATTGGAGGGTCTGCAAATGAAAACTTCAAAACAATCAATGATGACTGTGGTTTTTTACCAAATGAATATTCAAAACATAAATCTGTCCCATGGTTTAGCTGCTTTCCCGGACATAAAGTGCTTCTCACACAACTGACCATCAAACGTAAACCCATGACGAAAATCACAAAACCACAAGGCGAGCCAAAGCGTTTGTTTATATTTTCTGGTACACCAATATGGTGGCGTAGCAACAGTTTCAATGCTTTGGTCACGTGAAAAACGATCTACACCTCCACCAGAACATGGGTTTGATGGTGTCACCAAACTAAGCTAGCTCATCGACATTGCCCTTGGCTATGTGAGTGTAGCTGCAAGAATTATTGGGGCCCATTGCAGCCCGTGTTTTTTAAAGAAGTTATTATGCAGGAGTCAATGTTAACCCC
>JAOBYG010603270.1:0-14753 GCA_025403545.1 Epizoanthus stellaris | reverse complement strand
GTGCACTGCGAACTTAAGACGCCATCTGTGTGGCGCAGTGCACTTGCAACCCCGGAGCCCAGATGCTTTCTTTGCGCCTGCTACCAACTCTTCTCCTCCTGGCCGCCCTCGGCTGTGCACCCGCCGAGCAGTCGAGCCCACCAAACCATCTCGACCAGAGCACAGAGCAGGCGTCATCTCTAAAGACCGATAGCGTCCAAGCTGCTCAGGCAGCGCCAAGTCTCGAAGTCGCGACTCTCTGCTATCCGGTGGATTGGCTCGTCGAACGACTCGGCGGCGAGCTCGTGATGCGCCGACTGATGATCCCGCCGGGCGCCGAGCCATCCTCTTGGCGCCCGCCGGCTGAAGTGATCGTCGAGCTGCAGGAAATGGATCTGATCGTCATGAATGGCGCTGGATACGAGGCCTGGACCGCCCAAGCGAATCTGCCGCTTTCGCGCCTGGTCGATGCCTCCGCGGACTTGGAGCTCATCGAGACCAGCGGCCGTACGCATTCTCATGGCACTGGCGGCGAGCATAGCCACACCGGTCGCGATCCCCATGCCTGGATGGATCCGGGCCTCTACCTCGAACAGGCCCGCCGCATCCATGCGACGCTGATCGCAGCGGCTCCGGCAGACCAAGCGCATTTCGACGCCGCCCTGGCCGCGCTCGAGCAGGAGCTCGGCGCCCTGGCCTCGGAAATGGAACAGGCACTGGCGCCGCTTGCCGGCCTGCCGATGGCCGCAAACCATCCGTCTTTCGCCTATTTGGCGCAGCGTTTCTCTTTGCGCATCGAGGTGATCGACCTCGACCCACAGCGATCCCCCACTGCCGAGCAGCTGGCCTCGCTCACGGCCTGGGCGAGCGATCAACAGACGCCGGTTTTGCTGTGGACCGAGTTGCCAGAGGAGCACGTCCGCGCGGCGCTACCGCCGACGATCCAACATCTCAGACTCGACCCACTCGAGCGGCCGACGGCAGAGCGCTACGACTACATCGCCCAGATGCGGGTCAACCTGCGCGAGATCGCGAGCCTGCTACTCGGGCCAGCGGCCGGGTAGAAAGACGCGCATCAGGCAGACGGGGTTGACCACGCCCAGCTCGGCGAGGGTTTGATCGGCAGCTTCGACTTCGTGAGCAGCAGCGCTCAAGAGCCCGCGGCAACGGTGGGCAAAAGCGGCGTGCACACTCATATCAGCGGCTTCGAATGCGGTCTCGGCCACCGCCAATTCTTCCTTCGCTCGATCCTTCTCACCTTTGACGGTAGCAATGCCAGCCCGCAGCGAGGCGGCGAGGCCCAGAGCCCACGTCGATCCTGCGCGTTCGAGACGCCGAGCATCACTTTCGGCGATGCGCAAATAGCGACCGGCGGCCTCCTCGCTCTCAGCAGCGCAGGCCACGGCCGTACGCCCACGCAAATCGTGGCTCTGGATCAGGACCAATTCGATGCGTTGGATCATCGAGCCGGTGAGTGCGGACCAGCGCTGGTTTACGGATTCGAAGGCGTAACGTGGGCGGCCACGATAGAGCGAGACCCGGGCCTGCGCCAGAAGCTGAGAAAAATGCTGGTAATGGAAGCCGCTCTGCGACCATTGCTCGAGGCCTTGGGAAGCATCACCCGCAGCGTCGGGATCATCGAGTGTCAGATCGCGCAAGCTCTCCACCCAATGCTGAAGGTGAGCTTGCAAATAGAGGTCTTCCTGCTCACGAGCCCGCTCGAGTAGATCCGGAAGCTCGCTGAAGAGATCACGCCAGCGGCCGAGAAAGACCTGTGCCACCGAGCGGAATTGACGCACGGTATCGAGCTCCCAGGTGACGCCACGGCGATTCTCTTTCAAATACATCTCAGCTCGCGCTAAGCGTCGTTGGGCGTCGGCCCATTCACCTTTGGAGCAGGCCAGCATGCCGGCTGCCATCTCGGTGAGGCTCGAGGCGTAGCGTCCCTCAACGCGGCCCGCCAAATCACGCGCGCGCTCGAGCACGGAGCGACCCGCCGAGCCTTCCATGGCGCCGAAGAAGACTTCCATGGCGAGGCCGCGGGCGATGCGCTGCGGCTCGCCCGCTTCGAGCGCGAGCAAGAGATGGCGGGCATGGAATTCCGAGGCGTGGAGCACATCGACCAGGCAAAGTCCGATCTCAACAGACCAGCAGACATCGATGCCTCGCAGGACTTCCGAATCGATCTCCTGCTCCGCTCGTTCGACGAACTCAAAGCCCCGCAGCCGGAGCCTCAGGCGCAGCCACCAGAGTCTCAGCAACGATCGCCAAGCCCGCGGCTCGAGCTCCATATCAACGGTCCGCAAGACGTGGCGCAGCACCGCCATGCCGCGGTCGATATGGCCGCTGATCAGAAGCTTCTCAGCCGCGAAGCGCTGGACCTCCAGCGGGTCCACACGCCCAGCTGTACCCACCGCGTCGAGCAGCGTTTCGGCAGCGTCACGGCTACGCCCGGCATTGCCGAGCGCTTCTCCGAGCTGCACTTGCAGGACGTAGCGCTGCTCGCTGCCTTCAGGCAGCAGGTCGAGCGCCAGTCGGTAGAGACGCGCCGCGCGCTCGAAGGCGAGCGTCTCCTCTGCCCGCTGGGCTGCTGAGACGGCATAACGATGGGCCCGCTCGTCTTCTTCCGTGGCCTGAAAGTGAACGGCCAGCGTCTCAGGATCGGCACTGCCCGTGGCTTCGAGAGTGAGCGCCAATCGGCGATGTAATTCGCGCAGGCGCTCGGGGTCCAGACTCTCGGTGACAACCTCACGCACGCGATCGTGATAGGGCTCGATCTCGTCGCGGCCTTCGACATCGGAAATACGCACAAAACGCCCGGTGCGCAATTCAGCGAGGGCCGAGATGCCGCCTGATTCGAGCTGCGCGGCGCGCCGAAGAAGCGGCAGCTCCAACGGCCGGCCAGCGACCGAGAGAACCTCGAGCAGCCGTCGGGAGGCTTCGCTCAAAGCCGCGACTCGGGCAGCGATCAGATCGCTGACATGCAACGCTGCGGTATCGGGGCCGGCAGCGCGACGCGAGTCAGGTTCTTTACCCGGCTCGGTGGCGGCAGATATTGTGGCGGCCTGTCCTGCGGCGACCTGTTCTGTGGCTGCGTCTTGTGAGGCTGCGTGCTCTGTGGCTGACGCCGCCGAATCGTTGATAAGGCCTGCGCTCGGATTGGCGGTGGCGCGGGCGAGCTCCGAGAGAAAGAGCGGGCTGCCGGCGGCGTCGGCAACGATATCGTCGACAGCTGAGCGCTCATCGCTCGAGGTCAGCCGACGCACCAACTGCTTGGCCTCGCGGCGCGAAAGCTCACCAATCTCGATCTCGCGCACGTCGACTTGACGCCAGGCCAGCGCCTGACGCTGCTCGCGAAAAGAGCGCAAGAAGGGGCTCGACGCTTCGTTCTCGCTGCGATAGCTGCCGATGAAAAGCACCGGCAGCGGGTCGGCGGCCTTGAGCATTTCGTCGATCAAAGCGAAGGAGTCGAGGTCACCCCATTGCAGATCATCGATCATCAAGACCAGCGTTCGGCGCACCGCGAGGCGGGCCAAGAGCTCACGAAAAGCGCCGAAGGCTCGGCGGCGTAGAATCTGCGGATCCACCGGCTCGGCATCGCGGGTGCTCGGTGCCTGGTCCACCGCCGGCACGCGTCGCAGCACGGGAAAAAGGCGCGCCAAAGCCGTGATGCGAGTCGGTAAGAGCACTTCCGCGTCATGGCGCGGCAGGCTCAAGAGAAAACGCGAGAGGGCATCAATCAAGCTGTCGAGTGCTTTATAGGGCACCGCTTCCTGCACATAGCAACGCCCGCGCAGCACCACGGCCCGCTCGTCGATCGCCTCCACCTGCGAAGCGAAGTGATCCAGAAGGGCGGACTTGCCCATCCCGGAGATGCCCTTGATGTGGACGACCACCGTCCCCTGACGACTTACTTCAAGAGCTCCGTCGAGCTGCTGAAGCTGGTCCCGTCGGCCGACGAAATCGCTCCGCCCCAGGCCCTTGATATCGATCCGGCTATCGTCGCGCTCGAGAAAACGCAGCACCTCAGACCCCGTCAAGCGGCGCTCCGGATCGGTCTCAAGAAGCCCCAAACAAAGCGCTTCGAGGTCCGGCGGCACATCCGGTACCAACTGGCGCAAGCGCTCGGGTTCGATTCCCTGCTGCTTGCGCGTCAAGACTTCGAGCAACGAGCCGTCAAAGGGCAGGCTGCCGGTCAGGCATTGGAAGAGCATCACGCCGACGCTGTACCAATCGCCGCGCGGATGTCCGCTATCGCCATTCGCTTGCTCGGGTGACATATAGGCCGGAGTGCCGACCATCGCCGCCTCGCCGCTCGCCAGCCGGCGCGGCCCGAGCTCAGCGACCAGGCCAAAGTCGAGCAGCTTGACTTCATCCTCGGGCGTCACCAACACATTCGATGGTTTGATGTCGCGGTGCAACATGCCGTGCTCATGGACCGCCTGCAAACCGCGTGAAAGCTGTAGAACGATGCTGCGCACGCGCTCGAAGTTGACCGTGCCCGTGCCGAGCTCGAGAGCATCGGTGAGCTCCCGGCCGGGGATCAGCTCCATCGAGAAGAACCACATCCCCTCGTGGTTCATCAACTCATAGAACGACACCAGGTTCGGATGCCGCAAATCGGCCAAGGAGCGGAAGCCCTTTTTGAAGCGGTAGAGCGAATCCGCTTCGGCCAATCGCAGCACTTTGAGCGCCACGAGTGCTTGCTCCTGGCGATCATAGGCCTCATAGACCACGCCAAAGGCACCGGCGCCGAGTCGCCGCTGCACCAAGAACCGGTCAGTGCCGACAAAGAGCTCGGCGCTCAGGCTGCCGCCGGTTGGCGCATTGACCGCTGGTAGGCCATCTGAATGGGCGTCGACGGGGGTGATCGCTCCTCCTCCAGGGACGCTATAGGCTTCAAGGCGACCCGCCGAGCCAAATCGGCAGGCGGGTCGCCCAATAACTGATCGTGACCTCTCTCCATACGCAGCGCATTCAGGGAGGTTTTCGCAGCTAAAAGACTCTATCTTTGACGGTCAGTGGATCACGAGCGCTGATAAGCCCCATGCTGGCGCCGTCTATCGCTGACGAATTCCTCAGCCGTATCCTCAGCGACCACCTCGTAGAGGATGGCTCGCTTGCCTTCCGCGCGGCGCAGGATGCGGCCGAGTCGCTGCACATGCTCACGGACACTGCCACTACCCGAAAGGATCACACCGATGCTGGCGGCCGGCACGTCCACGCCTTCATTCAGCACTCTGGAGGTCACCAAGAACGGATAGCGCCCTTCGTTGAAACCCGATAGGGCGTCGTGGCGCTCCTTGACGCGGGATTGGTGAGTGATGGCCGGGATCAGGAAGCGGCGCGAGATCTTGTAGACCGTCTCGTTATCGCTGGTGAAGATCAAGACGCGATCGTGGCGGTGTCGGGAAAGCAGGGTCTCGAGTAGTCGGAGCTTGGCCTCGGAGGCCTGAGCGATCGCCTTTTGGGCTCGATAGGCGAGGAAAGCTCGGCGCCCGCGCTCACTGCGGGAGGTGGCTTGCAAGAAGCGCTGCCAGCCACCGGCGCTGCCCAAGCGCAATCCTTCTTCGTGAACGAAGCCGCGATAAATCTCGCGCTGAGTCCAATATTCCTCGGCTTCTTGCTCGGAGAGCCGCACCCGCAGTCGCACCGTCTCGTATTCGGCGAGAAATTCGCCGGCCAGCTCACCGATTTCACGACGGTAGACAATCGGTCCGATCAAACGATCCAGCCGCCGCTCGCCGCCGTCCTCACGCTCAGGAGTCGCCGTCAAACCGAGCCGGAAAGGTGCCAAGGACATCTCGGCGGCCAGCGAATAAGTAGGGCCGGGAAGATGATGGCATTCATCGAAGACCAGCAAAGCATAACGATCTCCCAGGCGCTCCATATGGATATAGGCCGAATCGTAGGTGGTGACGGTGATATCTCGGAGGTCGTAGGAGCCACCGCCGAGCAGGCCGACTTCGAGGTCGAATGCGGTACCCAGGACGCCGTACCACTGCTGCATCAAGTCGATGGTCGGCGTCACCACGAGGGTTGAGCGCTTGAGCTTCTCGAGGATCATCATCGCCGTGAAAGTCTTGCCGGCACCGGTCGGCAGCACCACGGTGCCGCGACGGCCAGCGGCGAACCAGGCTTCGACCGCTTCAGCCTGATAGGGAAATGGCTGGCGCTCTTCTCTCAGCTGCAGATCGACGTCAGCAAAGCCGCCAGCCTCATTTTCATAGTCGATGCTCGCGCGGTGGAGCACGGTCAAAATCTCGCGATAGCGATGCGCCTCGGCGCGGAATCGGCCGACTCTTTTATCGTAGATAGTGCCGGGCAAGCCGTCTTGCGGCACATCCTCGGGACTGCCGTCAATCAGCAGAGTGCCGCGGTCGAAACTGAGGCGCAACATCGCCGGCAATCTAACAGTGTCGAGCCTGCCGCGCTTCCGACGTCAGACGGACACCGACAAATCGACGGCGATCAATCTGCAATGTTGCCGATTCGTCCCTTTTCTCGGGCGCTGACGGCCGACTTGGCTTAGAGTAACGCCAGCCCTTAGGAGATTGCTCGTGCATCCAGAGAAGAACCCACCAAGACCCGACGGCCTCCTCAGCCGACTCTTCAGAGAAGATCCCGCTGCTTTCGAGCAGCTACTCGAAAGCGAGAAAAGACGCCCTTCGCCGAGCGAAGAATCGCGTCATGGACCGGCGCCACATAGCGTCAAGAGCCGCCCTGTGAACAGCCCCGTCAAAAGCCCCGCGACCGGTGCCTAGCAGAACACGCCTAAAACAACACCCCTAGAACCATCGGCGCAGTCAATCCTCCTGCCAGCGAATGCGACCCGTCGTGGCGTCGATGAGCTCTCTTCGCACCTGCTCGATCTGCCCGACAGGCACCGCCAACGTCAGTCGCACACTCGAGCCGTAATCCGCCTCGATCGGCTCCAGACGATGGCTGGCGAGCACGCCCTGAACCGGCGAAGAGACGCCATAGTCGAAGCGGATGACGAGACGCTCGACGACCGGCCGCTCGAGGATCTCGGCGCGGCCCAAAGCCTCTGCTGCCGCGGCGCCATAAGCGCGCAATAGTCCGCCCGTGCCGAGCTTGGTGCCGCCGTAATAACGCGTCACCACGACGGTGATATCACTGAGACCACGGCCGTCGATCTCTTGCAAGATCGGCCGACCTGCGGTGCCCGACGGCTCGCCGTCGTCCGAATAGCGCCAATCGTCACGCCCCTGCCCCAAGCGCCAGGCATAACAATTATGCGTGGCGGCGCGGAATTCTTTCCTCATCGCATCCAGGAAAGCTTCAATCGCGTCGCGACTTTCGGTCGGCTGGAGCGTCGCGATAAAGCGCGAGCCCTTCACTTTGTCGATCTCGTGACGCAGCGCCTTCTCGACGCTGCGCACCACCGGTTGATCACCTCCGCCGGCCACCCTCTTATGCAGCCTCGATCGGAATCATCCGGGCAGCGACTCCACCAAATCCCGTGGCTCGGGGTGATCGCCACCCGCCGAAGAGATATAGCGGAAGAGCACCTTATCGCCTGGCGCAATCACGAAGGCGCCACCCTGCTGCCATGGATCGCCTTGAACCGAGCCTTGACGAAAGCCGCTACTCATCGATTTGGCTGCGTTCTTGATGACGCCGAGATTGAATGTGGTGCCGAGGTCACGTCTCAAGCCCGCGGCTTTATAGGCCCGCCGCCCAGGGTCGGTGAGCAGCGGGAAATCTAGCTCGCGCTCCTTGGCGAAGGCTGCCGCCTGTTGTGGCGTGCCATTTCCGACGACCACCAATTCAGCACCTTTTTCTCGAATCTCGGGGACGATGTCGCGCAACTGCGCGACCTGCTCGCGGCAGAACATTCAACCGAAGTGGCGCACAAAAACCAACACCGCAGGCTGCTCTCGCCAGAAAGGGCCCAGCGGCTTGATCTGGCCGTCGGTGTCAAGTGCGGTGATCTCGCTCAGAGTCTTGGCGACGTCGTTCATCAAATATCTCCATCATTCGAAATTCGCTTCCTAGACTACATGCCCTACTACGCCAAACTCGCCCTAGCCGGATGAGACGACCCGCACATTCTCCAGACGTCGTCGACAGGCCCGAGAGCTATCAAGCACCGACAGCCTGTCACGACGGTCATTCGTGAGAAATCCGGGCTAATTCTTCTGCGAAGCGCGCAATGCGTCGAGAATTTCCCCATTCGACGGCCGCTTGCTGTAGTCCTCATCGACCCGCAGATAGCTGATCACGCCATCGGGCTCGATGACGAGCGCCGTCGGATGGGGCAAATTGCCCTTATCGTTCAGCAATCCGAGCTGCCGCGTTACCTCGAGATCCGGATCGAGCAGAAGCGGGATCCTGAGCTGCTCATTGGCGCGCATCTTCTCGAGTCGCTCCGTTCCATCTGGGCTGATCGCCCAGATCTCGGCGTCTAAGGATTGGAATACATCTAGCTCATTTTGCAGCTCGACCAGCTGCGTGCGGCAATACGGTCACCAAGCGCCGCGGAAAAATATCAGGACCAGGCGTTTATCGCCTGAAAGAATTTGCGAAGATTTGTAGTCGGTACCGTCCGAGGCCGTGGCTTCGATCGCTGCCGCCGTTTGACCGACAGCAGCGCGCTCGTAAACCTCCGAGGCGCCCGCCATGCCCGTCAGGAGCAGGAGCGCAAGTGCGAGCAGGAGCCTTCTCGTCGTGATCAGAGACATTCAGATCTCCAGGCACCAGAGTGCCGTCATTGAAAGGGGTATCTCCGCCGACGATACGGGAGCGTAGCCTCTTCGGTTCAGGCCCGAGCCCGGGCTAGCTCAATATCAGGGGATCGATGCGTCCCATTCAGAGGTATCGCCCGACTCGAAGCCGTCCTCGAAGAGCCGTACATCGCGGGTCACCTCATCGCCGAGCACAAAAGAACCGGTGCCGGTCGAGCGCAGCTGGATCTGTGAGGTGAAGCCGACATCGGGCCCCGGCGTCGGTCCCGGGATGGTGCGAACGCCGATCTGGTCACCGGTGAAGGTCTCGGCGCCGATGGTGACCTCGACGAAAGACCCGCCGACGCTGCGGCCAAAGGGCTCGAAGCCGATATCCCACAGGCAGAAAAACGACGTCACGAAGAAGTCGAGGTAGATCCGAATCGTCCAGCAAGGAACCTGCAGACCGTCGAGAAAACAGCTGATCGTCAGCCTTTCGCCTGGCAAAAGAGTGCGTTGCGCCACCGGGGCGCCCCCGGAGGAAACCTCGACGGCCAGCGGCCCACCGCTGCTGACCGGGAAGTTGGCGCTCAATTCCCATTGGCCCGTGCCGTCGTCCTCGACCGCCACTTCCGCTGCCAGCTGGCCGGGCATACCGTCGATATGGGCAATCGCCGCGGCGTCGAGTCGGCCCGGGCTCGCCAGGTCGCTGACTCGCCCGCTCCAATCGAGCGCCTGCCCGGTACCGATCGCGACGCCATCGAGACCGCTCGAGCCGATATTCGAGATCTGCAGCTCGGTCGCCGAAAGAGCAGCGAGCTGAGCGCCGCTGAGGGGGAAGTGCGGCAAGCCTGCGGTGACCACGGCGCCGGTCTCGGCGATCACGAAAAAGCGTACGGGCAAGCTCATACTCGGCAGATCGACCCACTCATCCGAATCCGGCAGGCCGCGAAAGAAATCCGGATCGCCGATCAACGAGTCGTTCTCTGGCATCACCGCGGCGCCCGTGGCGCCGAAGAGGGAAGTGCCGAAGACCAGGCCGTAGCGGCCCGGCTCGAGCACGAAATCGGTACATAAGGTCACTTCCTCCGATGTCGCTGACGGTGTGAAGCTGGTCGCGAAGCTGGCATCCGAGAGATCCAGCTCCAGCGGCAGGTCGGTGACCGGATCGAGCGGCACGACGGCAGCGAAGATCGGTCCGGGCGGCGTCCAGGCGACCAGGTGAGCGCCGAGCTGCACCACCCGGGAAGATGTCGTGACATCGAATTTGGCGCCCAGGTATTGCGCCGCGTTGATCACTGCGCCGGAGGGCCCCTGGCCGGTGACACCGAGCGTCGCCGTCTCGAGGATCGGTGTGCCGACACCACAAGGCTCGCCGAGCGTCCGCAGGCGCGAAGTCTCGCCGAACGCCGTGACCGGCAGCAGCATCAGCACGATCAGCACCACAGCCGAGAGAGCATGGTGAGGGCTGAAAGTCGAATGATCGGAAGTCGGGATCTCAGAGAGATTTGGCATCGTTGTTCCTCCGGAAGTTACTGTCGATCCATCAATCTCTTCGCGGTGGGCCACCGACTTCTGACGCCACGAGCTCAATCTAAGGAGTGGTCTGAGCGAAAAGGCCCGAGGACTCCACCCTTTCATCCACTGACAATTCCAGGCGCAGCGCGCTCGTAAACCTCCGAGGTGTTCGCCAGGTCCGCCAAGGGTAGGAGCGCAAGTGCGAGAACCTTCTTTTCAACGCGAAAGGGCCCCTCACGCGAGGGGCCCGTGATGCCGCATTTCTCGCGACCGAATCAACTATCTGAATCGATCGCTACGGCTTCATCCGCAGGCCGCGACCTTGTCGGAGCAGCAATCACCATAGCCCGCGCAGACGCTGTCGCAATAGCAGCCACCTGGGGCCTGGCCGCCGCAATTGCCGACGCAGGAATTCGGATTGGAGGGCGCTTCACAGACGTCGACCCACGACGCCCAGCCGTAATTCGGGCCGACATTGCTGACGCAGGTGGTATTGCCAGAGCACTCGGAATTCGAGTCGCAATCACCTTCGCCATCGTCGCACGGACATGAGGCGGAGCAGTAATTCGCCGAACCCGGGCTTCCGGAGTGGCAATTGCCGCCGCCACCGCCACCGCCGCCACCGCCGCCGCAGGTGGCGGAGAGGCAGCTGCCCGAGGCGACATCGCCACGGATCACATTGCCGGGCTGAGAGCCGAAGCCATTATTGAAGTTCACGCCGACCGAAGTATTCGGGCAATAGCTCATGATCGTGCCGCCGCCCGAGGGCAGACCCGGCAAGGAGCAGGAACCCTCGGTGAAACCGGAGCAGCTGTCGATCGCCGTATTATTTCCATTCCAAACGCAGGCATGGGTATGGCGCGAGCCGAAGGTATGACCGAACTCATGTGAGATCACGAAGACGGTATCCGAGAAGGTCGGCACGGTGGAATACGAGCTATTGATGAAGCTCGCCGAGAGCTTTTGCGACGTGCTGCCGGCGCAAATACCGCTAAAACCGGCGGCCTTACCGGAGATCCCACCCAACTTCAGCACCTGGCCGAGGTCACCGTTGAAGCTGGTGCGGTAGTTCTGGAATTGGCTGAGCAAGCCGTCAGCGTTCGTCGAGGTATAAGGATCGCCCGAGCTATTCCAGACGAAGATCTGAGAGATCCCGGTATTGATATTCTCACCGCTATAGATCGCCGCGACCTGGTTGTGCACACCGGTCACGAAGCTGGTGACACCTGAAGACGAGCCTTTATTCTGGTAAATGTTGTAGTCGGTCTCGTAGTAAAGCTCGACGCAATCACCAGCCGCCTTCTCATTGGCGCTCGCCGGGCGAGTGAAGTTCGGCTTGACGGCATCGATGAAATCGAGACCCGAGCGCGCCGGGCCCGCCGGCTTGAAAGGCTTGGCAGCCGACTCACCGGTGAAGCACGACAGGCCGTCGAGACCCTGGAGATCAGCGCGCTCATAGACCACGTGATCGGCATTTCTATTCTCGCCGGCCAGGCGACCGATCACGATCGTGCCCAGATCCTTGGCGGCCACCAGGCCCATGACCTCTCCGCGAAAAAAGGAAATGGCGGCCATCGAGCCCTCTGTACCGCGCACGATGCCGCGGTAATGCACGCCGAGATCGTAATCGGTATTTCTCTCGGGCACGGCGGTGGTGACCTGGAAATCGTCGGAGAAGATATTCACCTTCACCAACTCGAGCACCAGGCTGCCGGTGCCGGCCTTCAAATAGGGCACTTCGAAGGTCAGGCTCTCCGGCGCGCTTGCTGTGAGCGATTTGAGCGCTGTCAGATCGAGCGGCGCGATGGTGCCGGCAGCGAGAACTTCCGTGGCTTCCGCATAAGCGCTGAATCGATCCTTCTGCAGGCTCTCGGAAAGATCGACGCCGCCATCGAAGACGCCCATGGCTACGAAGTCGCTACCGGAACGCTTGGCCTGATCGATGCGGTAATCCAGGGAGCCGGGCTCCGGATTGGCAAAGAGCGGACAAGCCATCAGAACGGTGACCATCAACAGGGAAATAAGACGAAATTTCACGACACAACTCCTTTGAGGGGGGGTTGACGCAGCGGCTCCTACGACCAGGCAAATGGGACAGCTCGGCCAAAAAAACCGCATACGCGCTCAGGGTTACGCGTGTCAAAACAGCACGAAACGTGCCATGTCTGGAACGACCTGTTGTGATTTCCGTAGACAGGCAAGAAATCGCATGCCTGCTGTCTCTTCCGCTCCCCACCCGACCTTCTGTCCTGCTTGCTCCCTTGTACCTTTCTCAGAACTGCCAAAAGGCGGATCTCAGGATTGAGATTCGACGCGGGCCCTGCAGCAGGTGCGCGCCGCGCGTCTCTCAGGCAATAATCTCCACGGGCACTGATCCCAATGGCCGAGGGCTCCTACCAGGGCGCCGTCATAACCATGCTGATGTCAGACCAAGAGAAGTGCAGGGCTGCCCCAAACGAAGCCCCGGGTGCCGCGCTGAGCGGCCCCGGGGCGATTCGACTGCGAGATGAAAACCTAAGGCGTCACGTCCGGATGGGTGCGGGCGTCGAGGTTCTCAGGCAGGGCGTTTTGCGGTGTCGGCGTCGAGAAATATCCCGACGGAATCACGCCATTTAGCAGTGGGAAAGGCTGCATCGGCTGGCGTCGGGAGTCGTCGTGCATGATGATCATCGGCAGGTCCGAAAGAGCTTCTGCCGGCCGCATGGTCGCCGACGGATTGGACGGCGTGTGGCAGCTCAGGCAGAATCCGTTGGTCACTGAATCCGGGCGCTCCTGGTCCCATTCAAGCGGAATGCCCAGCAGGTGGATCAGCGGCCGCATGCACTCGGTAGCCATGATGCCGTGGGTCGTGCCAAGACACACCGGCGCCGATGAGGTGTCAGGGCGCTCGCAGACGAATTCGGCGTACGGCGTCAAGAGTGGCGCGATATCGCCCAAAAAACGTCCGTGGGAGCCGAACGGAGTGTAGGCCGTTGCCAAGTCCGATAGGTCTTGACTCGAGCTGCCGTCGATGCCGACCAAGGTGCCGCCGGCGTGATTGCAGACTTCCTCCACAGAGGGCTTGGCGCCGATCACCTTGAAATCATCGATCCAGCCTTCGAAGCTCTGCGACTCCGCGCTCAGCAGCATGCGCCCCGGCTCGACGCGGAATGCGGTGATGCCTTCGCGACGGAAGATGTTGTAACCGTTGAGGTAAACCGTGACATCGAAGCCGGATCCGCCAGCGGCAGGCTCTGAAAGCACCGCGATGGTGCTCCACTTATTCGCCCCAAGCTTCAAGTGCGGGTCGGTCAAGATAACGTCATGCGATCCCGCCCCCGGCCATTTCAACCGCAGACGCTGAGCGCCGCCCGGATCCTGAACCAGGTTCACTAAGCTACCGTCGGGCCAGGTCACCAGACGCTGTAGGACAGTCGTCGAGCGAGGATTGATGGCCAGCGTCACGAACCACGGCGCCGCCGCCATGGCAGCCGGGTCGGGCTGGGACGGCACCAGGTATTCCAGCTGATCATCGACGCCGTCGAGCCATAGACCCTTGGCCTGGAAGCCGCCGGCCGCCAGTGGCTCGATGCGGCCGCCGCCGATGAGCCTGCCGTGGGTCGGCACGTTCCACGTCACCGCCGCCGCCAGCGGGTTGGGCGTGTCGACACCGTCGGCGAAATCCGCCACTTCCTGGGAGACCGCGGCGGCGCTATTGGCGACATGCGGCGCCATTGTGTAACCGAGGCCCTGGAGGATCGCCGGGCCACCACCTGTGCGCAGGTAATCCCACTGGAAACCGTCGTTGAAACGGTTGTGGAGAGACATCGGCGCGAAAAAGTCACGCACCACGTTCAGCGAAGCCCCCATCTCCGAGACGATCAGCGCCGCCGGGTGATTGACGTCGTCAAAGGCGATTTCGTCCGTATCGAATGTGCTCGAGAGGTGCCACACCACTTCTCGCGGCGTTTCCGCCAAAAGATTGGGCAGGAAATTGAACTGGTTCTCGGGCGACGAGATCGTCACTTTTTCCGAGGAGCCGAACTCCACGCCACCCGGCATGTCCTCGTAGATGTCGAGAAGCCGGTGATAGATCGCACCGGTGTGGATGTTGACGTCGAAATTATTGTTGCGAATATCCGGCATGAAGAATTTACCCTGCGACCATAGACCGACGGCGGTCAAGCCGATCTTCCGGCCACCGTTGAAGGGGTCGCCATTAGTGCTTGAGATCGTCATGAGATCCGGCTCGATGACCGAGACTCCGAGCGGATGACCGAGGATTGGAAAACGAGACTGCACCTGGTCTTGAGCGTCGATGTAGTAGAGGCTCTGGTCGCCAGCGATATACATCAGCATGTCGCCATCACGGTCGATCCACGGGTAGGCGCCCGGCGTCACGTTTAGAAGCTCGCCAGGGCCGGTGCTGATCACGCGATTCTCGATGTCTCGCATGGGGAACTTGGCAATGCCATAGTCGTCCATGTCGTCATCGGCATAGATCTCGGTGATGTACTTGAATTCGGTCCACCCCGAAGCGTCGCAGGCGCCGAGCTCGGGCGTATCAGGGATGACGGAATACTGGATGAA
>JAOBYG010602160.1:0-14766 GCA_025403545.1 Epizoanthus stellaris | reverse complement strand
GCTGACTCAATGGGCCGGCCACCAGCAGCGCCAACACGCCGGCTAGAGACGAAAGCAGAATATTCTCCAGCAGTACCTGGCGAACGAGCCGCGCCGGAGAAGCTCCCAAGGCTGCTCGCACGGCGGTTTCACGCCGACGCTTGGCGGCGACCGCCATGAGCAGATTCGCCACATTCGCGCAGACCAGAAGCAAGAGCCCGCCAGCCACTGCCGTCATCATCTGAACAGTGGACCACTCCTCCACTCGGGTCCGCGGATCGATCCAGGTCGCGGCCTCCAAGCGCAGACGCCGAGCTCCACTCTGCCTGGGATACGCTTCGTCGAGTCCAGACGCCGTTGACGCCAGCGCCGCCTGCGCCTGCTCCGGCGCGACTCCGAGCCGGCCATAGAGTTGTACGAGCGGAATGTCCCGATCCTCGGAACGCGTCGCCCACCGGCTGTAGCGGTCTTTGAACGGTGCAAACGGAATCCAGACTTTCGGGCGGTAGCCGGACGTCGAGCCGAGAAAGTCGGGCGACGCCACGCCCACCACGGTGAAAGGTCGGTAGTTGAGATAAATGGTGCTCCCCAGGACCGACTCATCGGCGTTGAAGCTACGCTGCCACCAGGTATGGGAGATCACCGCGACTGGATCCGCGCCCGGGCGATCGTCGCCCAGCGCCAAGCCACGGCCGATCGTCGTCCGGATGCCGAGCACCGAGAAATATTCGCCCGAAACGGCCTCGAGAAAGGCGATCTCTGTTCTATCTTCCAAACGCACGGTAGCAGCGTAATAGGGCTGTGACGCAGCCAAGCCCTTGAAAGCCGCGCCTTCGACCGTCGCATCCTCGACCGCCGAAGACGCGGCAGCGTAGTCGAGAAAATCCAAATACGGGATGTTCTGGTAGGCGTCGTCCTCCACCGCCCCGAAGACGCGGACCAAGTGGTCGGCGTCGACCCCCGGGAATGGCTGGAAGAAGGCGTTGACATAAGTGACGACCGCGATTGCGGCGCTCAAGCCAAGCGCCAAGATGCCTACCGCCACCAGTGGGTAAAGCGGTCGACGAAGCAGGCCGCGAATCGAAACCCGAAGATCGTGTGCTAGATCGAGCATGACGTAGTCCCCGTCTTTGCTTGCGTTGACTCGACGCCGACCACACGTAATAAAGCGATGAGTGCACCTGTCTTATTCGACGTCCCTTCTTGGGTCTTCTAAAACCTACGCATCGCGCCTAGGGTTGTTTGCGTGCCGGCCGGCCGAGCCTTTTTCGCCTGACAACCCCATCAAAGAATGGCCGCATGAAGAGTAATTGCCTCTCTTGACTAAAAAGTCGATCGAGAATCACCTTCGGCATCCTGCCCAAGCTATAATTGCAGCAAAAGCGCAGTCAGAAGCTTGCCGGAGAGAGCCTGCATCGGAGCGAGATCCTAGCTCCAGGGATTTGCCTTGGCCCGTTTGCGAGATCAGATCCTCGTTGAGGGGTTGTGTTTTGTTGGTTGTGTTTCATTGAGCTCTACATCCCAAAAACAAGAAGAGGACCGTGCCATGAAAAGTGTATCTTTGCCTGCTCCCCCTCGATCTCTCCAGGTCGTGAGATCGATCCTATTGGTCAGCGTGATGCTCGCCAGCGGCGCATTCGCCCAAACCCCGTGCGGCTCGCCGAGCATGCAAAACCTCGTCGAGCCTCCCGAGATCAGCGCCCAGAATGGTGTTCTGTCCACCAGCTTCGTGGTGCAGGAGGTGGTAAACCCATGCGTCCCCTTCTTCGACGGCACCAATTGGACGATGAAAACGATGAAACTCCGAACCTACGGCTTCCCGACCCAAGCGGGAGCAGACCTCACCTTATCCACTCCCGGCCCGACGCTCCGCGTGCGGCGAGCCGATGGAAATCAGGCTGGCGACAAGCTCGAGATACTTCTGGTCAACAAGATGAGTGTGCCGACGGTGCCGGACAACCAATGCGACTCGGCCTGCCCGCCAAATGATCGCACCTGCTGTCCGCCACCCGGAGAACCCTGTCCATCGTCCTGCACGTCTGGCTGCGCGCAGCCCGTCTTCCCCGAGTGCTTCCATGGTGACAACACCACCAACCTACACTTCCATGGCAGCCATATTTCGCCGCAATCACCTCAGGACTATGTGTTGCTCGCGCTTCAGCCCGAGGGCACCCCAAGCAAGTTCGCCGGCCATGCCCACAGCCGGGGGACCGCCGGCAGTGGTCAGTTCCAGTACGCGGTCAACCCCTTTCCGGCCAAGCAAGCGGAAGGCACTCACTGGTACCACCCACATAAACACGGCTCGGTATCGATTCAGGTATTGAACGGAATGGCGGGTGCGCTGATCGTCGAAGGTCCATTCGACGACTGGCTGAATGGCTACTACCAAAACCAGGGTGGTCTGGACGAGAAGGTCTTGGTGCTCCAGCAACTCGATAAAACGGTCAACTTCTTCAACAAGAACCCGACATACTCCGCGCCGATACCGCTGATCAACGGTCAAGCCAATCCGGTGCTCACCATGGCGCCGGGAGAGATCCAGCGTTGGCGCTTCGTCAGCGCCACCATGCAGGGCTCGGCGCAGCTTGCGCTCACTTTCGAAGGCGCTGGGGCGCCAATCGTGAAGCAAATCGCCCAGGACGGAGCTCAGTTTGCACCCGCGAACTACAGCCGCCAGCCGCTGCTCACAAACGGTCTTTCGAAGTTCACCTTGAGCCCGGGTAATAGGGCCGATTTTCTCGTGCAAGCGCCGACCACTCCGGGTCTCCACCAACTGAGCTTCGAGGTGACGGACCAGCTGCCAGGCAAGATCTTGGAGCGCCACGAAGCCGATGTCAGGGGCCTTTTGAAGCTGCAAGCCGCCGAGGCCGCTAGGAACAATCTAGTCGCTGCAGCCAAGCCTCCGCTGCTTACCATCAAGGTCGAAGGCACGCCGCGCGAAATGACTATGCCCACATCTCAGGAATGGCCGCAGATGCCATCGTTCTTGGCCGACATCGCGACTTCAGAGGTGAGAGGCGAGCGCAGTCTGCTTTTCAGCATGACCGGCACGCCTGGCAACCAGCCCAATTCCTTTTTCATCAACAATAAGCAATTCGACCCGAGCTGCGTCGACGAGACGATGACCATCGGTACCGCCGAGCAATGGTCAGTGACCAACAGCACATCGCAGCAGCACCCGTACCATATTCACACCAACCCATACCAAGTCACTGCCATCGACGGCCAGGCACAGACCGCGCCCTGGGTGTGGTACGACACCTACCCTCTCCCGGTCCAGTCCAAAACGCCGGTGGACCACAATGCCGGACCGATCTCCAGCAACCAAGCAGCTCAGACGATCTGCCCGGCAACCTGTGGTCGGATCCCGGCGACCTGGAACGGCGAGTGGAAAACCACCGTCCCGGGCCATATGTCGGTCTGTGGTTGTCTCGCCTGGGGCGCGATCACGACCCGCAGCCGCTTCGAGGACTTCACCGGCGAGTTCGTCATCCATTGCCATTTTCTGGGCCACGAAGATCGCGGCATGATGATCGGTGTGCAGACCGTTTGCCCCAACACAACTAAGCCGCTATGGGGCACGGCAGCGCCATCCGGCACCGCCGACAATTGTGCCACCAACTTGCCCGCTTCACCGCAATGCACGCAGTGAGGCGTTAGCACCTGCGCCGGCCGACAAGAGGTACGAGGCACTTCTTGTCGGCTCAAGGCCAGACGCTGGATCCACTGACAAGTGTTCGTACTATCCCAGTCGCTCCGGCAAGCCTTCGAGAACATTCAACAAGGCCGCTCGGGTATGAGCCAAAGCCGCGGCCCCGGCCGGGGCGACTTTGAAGGTGCGTTTGGCGCGGCCGCCCCGGGCGGCAGTGGCTTCACCGAGCGCCGAGGACACCAGGCCGCGAGCCTCAAGGCGCCGCAAGGTCGCATAGATCGCGCCGATCGAGACATCACGTCCAGCGCGCTGCTCCAAGTCTCGACGCACTGCGACGCCATAGGCCTGCCCAAGACTCTCGAGATGAATCAACGTGGCGAGCACCAACGTCTCGAGCTCTTTTAAAGGTTGCGGATCCTCTATGCTCATACTCACTCCTGACGCAAGGCTGTCACCGGGTCGAGGCCGGTGGCCCGACGCATCGGCACGAGAGTCGCCACGGCCGCCACCATGGCGAAGATCAAGGTGATCCCCAGCCATATGATTGGGTCCAATATTCGCATGCCGGCAAAACCGTTCGAAAGAAGGCGAATCATGCCCGCGCCGAGCAAAAGCCCACAAGCCGCGCCGAGTATCAAGACTCGGGTCGACTGGCCCAGCACCAAGGCTCTGACATCACCGCGACCGGCTCCCAACGCCATGCGCACCCCCAGCTCCTTGGTCCTCAGGCTGACCGCATAAGAAACCACGCCATAGATTCCAGCGCCGGCCATGGCGAGGGCAAAAAGGGCGAACGCGATGAGTAATTTCTCGAGTGCCGATGTCGCCGACCAGGCATCTTGATACATGCGACCGAGGGTACGGATATCGCCGATCGGCTGCCTGCCGTCGACATTGCGAATGGCCGCCCTGATGGCCAGAGTCGCGGCCGCTGAATCGCCCCGAAGCTCAGCGATCAGAGCCAGGCCCTGCGGCGGCCTTTGCGCCACCGGGACAAAAAGCTCGGGCATTTCGGGAGCGGTCAGACTAGGCTGAATCAAGGTCTCGACCACACCGACGATCTCAACCCATTCGCCGACATCGCCCAGCCGCAGCTGGTGGCCCACCGCGTCCTGTGGCGTGGCCTCATCGCCCCAATAGCGACGGACGGTCTCTTGGTTGATCAATGCCACCGGCGGTGCCTGGTCATCGTCTGTCGCCAGGAAACCGCGGCCGGCAAGGGTCGCCATCGGCAAGATCTCGGGGGCTTGGAGGTCGATCATATTGGCGAATGCGAAAGGCAGCTGATCGTCGCGCGCGGACGGCCGGTCCAAAATTCGAAAAGTCATCGAGCCACGGCCGAAATCCGCTGGCCGGCTGCCGATCCATGCCGCTTTTTCGACCAGCGGCAAAGCTCTGACATTGTCGATGGCGCGCTCGTAGAATTGTCGTCGCGCCTCTTCATCCTCATAGAGACCGATCGGCAGATCGAGACGCGCCGTCCACACTGCGTCGGCATCGTAACCGAGATCGATCGAGCGCATCTGAAGAGTCGAGCGCATCAACGCCCCCACGGTCAGCAGCAGAGCCAGAGCCGCCGCGACCTGAAAGCCGACCAAAAATCGGCGCCCTTTCTCGCCGCGTCCGCCACCGCTACGCCCGCCTTCATGCAAAGTCGAGCGCAGGTCCCGCCGCACTGCTTTGAGAGCTGGCAATAAGCCGAAAACCAGAGGCGCTATCAGTGCCAAGAGCAAGCTGAAGAAAAGCACCTGGCCATCGATGCTCAACATGCGAAAAAAGTGGGTCGCGCCGGAATTCTCGCCGACTAGATACACCAGACCGCGTTGGATGCCGCGAGTGACCGCCAGCCCGAGCACCGCGCCGATGAGCGATAAGAGCAGGCTCTCAGTCATCAATTGCCGGACGATACGCAGCCGTCCGGCGCCGAGCGCGGCACGGACCGCTAATTCGCGAGAGCGCTCGGCAGCTCGCGCCAGGTGCAATGTCGCAATATTCGAGCAGGCGACCAGCAGGATGCCAAAAACCGTCAAACTGAGGAAGGTCATCGCCACCCAGAACGTCTCGTCCACCATATCCTCACGAGCCCCCTTGACCGCCAGCTCCCAACCTCGATTGGCGGCCGGATATTGCTCAGCCAGGCGAGCGAAAGCGGCGCCCATCTCCTCTTGGGCCGCGGCCAGGGAGCTGCCTTCAGCCAGCCGCCCGGTGACGAAAGTATCTCGCCCACCGCGCTCAGTATTGGGATCCAAAGGCAACGGCATCCACAGCTCGATCGCCGCCATATCGGCAAATTCCATCCGATCGGTCATCACACCGATCACGGTCGCTGGTAGACCGTCGATCTCAAGAGTCTGACCGACGATCTTCGGGTCGCTGCCGAAACGCCGAACCCACGCACCATGGGAGAGGATCACCACCGGCTCTGCGCCGAGCTGATTCTCCTCCTCGGAGAATCGCCGGCCGAGAATCGGATAGGCACCCCAGGCGTCGAAAAGATTGCTCGTCGTCAAATAAACCTGAACTCGCTCCGGCTCCTCAAGGGACGAGAGCACCCGCGCCACGCGCTGAGTCGCCGCCAGAAAAGTGAAGCTCGACGTGCTGCGCTGCAAATCCAAGTAGTCGGCCAGAGAGAGATCCTTCCTGAGCAAACCGCGCTCCGGATGCTCCATGCGAATGAATGCCACACGCTCAGGATCCTCGATCGGCAGATCCGAGAGCAGCACCATGCCGACCATCGAGAAAATAGCGCTGTTGACGCCGATCGCCAAAGCCAAGGTGATGATCGTCACGACAGTGAAAGTCTTGGCGCGCAGCAGCGAGCGCACCCCAAACCGCAGATCTTGAATCAGCAAAAACATCGCGCCATCTCCTCTAGGCATTCGAGAGCGTCCGGAGCCACGGCTGGTCGACAGGCGATGGGGTAGCGACCGCACCGCCTGTCGCCACAACCACAGCCGCGCCGACCGACTATCCCCTTGGGACCGCAGATCGAATTCCTCGATCAAATCGCCGATCAGCGGCTCCCGATCTGCCGCCGGCACCGACCGAGCAGCCAGCCAAAGCGCCGCTCGCGAAGGCCGGGCGTTGAATGAGCTCTCGTCTTTTGTCGATTTCTTCTTCATCGAATAAGAAATACGAGGGAGGCGTCTGGTTGTTACACCGCAAGAATAAAAATGTGCGCCGTCACGATGGCATCCCAAAAATGGAACCGAGCGGCAAGCCCGAGAGTCCTACCGGTTATGAAACCAGTGATTGCTTGGGTTCGACGCGGCCTGGAGCATCCGTGGCTGTCGATCGTTCTGGCAATTGTGGCGGCCTTGCTCTGCGTGCAGAGCCTGCGTCTGGGCTGGATACTCGACGACTATATGCTGCGTGCGGCGTTGACGGCACCCGAGCAGCTGAGCGAAACACAGCGTTCGCCGGCCCAGCTCTTCGCCTGGTCGGGGGAGAGCTTCAAGGCGCCCTCCGATTTCCCAGCCTGGTGGGCGGCCGAGGATTACCGCGTCTCATTCTCCAGACCGCTGAGCGGCTACACTCACTGGCTCGACATCGAATTATGGGGCGACAATGCAAAGTGGATGCACGCGCAATCGCTCCTCTGGCGTGCCCTCGTGGTGCTCGCCGCGGCTTTCTTCTACCGGCGGCTCGCAAAGCCGGATGAGATGTGGATCGCTGGCCTGGCGGCGCTCATTTTCGCCCTCGACGACGTACACTCGCTGCCCACGCAATGGCTTGCCAATCGCAGCTCTCTGCTGGCCCTATTCTTCGGCATTCTCAGCCTGATCGCTCACCATCGCTGGCGACACGACGGCTGGCGGCCCGGGGCCTTTATAGCTCCCGCCACCCTACTGCTCGCTCTTCTTTCCGGTGAGATTGCTGTGGCCACCGGCGGCTATCTACTCAGCTATGCGCTATTTCTCGACCGCGGTTCGCTCAAAAACAGGTTGAGCGCCCTTCTGCCATGCGCCACTCTCGGAGTCCTTTGGCTGCTCAGCTATAAGGCCTTGGGTTACGGTGCAGTGGCTTCTGGGGTTTATATCGATCTCGTTGCGCAACCGCTGCGTTTTCTCGACGCTCTAATCGAACGGGGCCCGATCCTGCTCTGGGGCCAATTCGGATTCTGGACTCCGGATTCCTTTGCATCTCTCTCCCAACCGGCGCTGCGGCAAACCTGGCTGGAGTCGATCGGGCAACTCGCGGTCTTCGGCCTGCTGCTGATTCCATTCCTGCGTCGCCATCCTCGGGCTCGGTTCTGGGCCTTCGGTCTCTTGCTCGCCGTGGTGCCCAGCACTGGCATGCTGCCCAATAACCGCCTGCTGGTCTTCGTCAGCCTCGGCGCCGCGGGTCTGCTGGCGATCTTCCTAAGCGCTGTCTGGCAGCGCGCCGAAGTGACCTTCAACCGGCAGCAACCGGCCACCTGGTGGGGTTGCGGTTGGCGTTGGGCCTTACGCCTTCTGACAGTGCCACTGCTACTCATCCATCTGGCCCAGAATCCGAAGAACGTTTGGGATACCACCGACAATCTCGCCAACTTCAATTCTTTCGTGACCGGCGTTGCCGCCACCTGGCCGAGCGATCCGGCGGTGGCTGGGCAACAGGCGATTATCGTCAATTCTCCGGGTTCCTATCTCACCTGGTACGCACCGAGCTACCTGGCGCTCTCCGATCGGGTGATCCCCGAGGCCAGCATGACATTGTCCACCGGAATCTACCCGGTGAAGATCTATCGACCCGATAAGCGAACACTGTTGATCCGTCCCGAAGGCGGCTTCCTGGCAACGCCCGGCAGTGTGCCGCCGGGCAAGCCTTTGCCAGACACGAGCTTCAACTATCTGCTTCAAAACCTCGACAGCGCTTTCCATGACGGCCGCCCCTTCCAGGTCGGCGACCGCCGTGAGCGCGGGCGAGTGAGCCTCGAAATCACCGCGATCACCGAACACGGTCGACCAGCCGAAGTCACCTTCCACTTCGACCAAGATCTGGAGCACACCTCGTGGCGCTGGTTGCGCTGGAAGGACGGTGGATTCTCGGAATGGACGCCGCCTGCTGTCGGCAAGACTGTCACCCTGCCCCGGGTGTGGTAGATCAATCGACGGTGTGACGCCCAGAAGACGGTGTGACGCCCAGAAGAGAGATGCTGCTGGTCATTGCCGCTCTCGTGGAGTCGACGTTATCGCTCGCGCGATGAGGATTAGCGACATCGAGAAAATTAGCCTAGAACTTAGGATCAATGTCCAGACCATTGACTCAAAATACCTGAACATGCATAATTTGCCTAGACAACTCTATTCAGTTCAAGGTGATCACAAGATCACCCGTGCTTCGGGACGCGCCGTGCGATCCGCAGCCGGTTAACATTCATCGATTCTCTTTCGGGTCGATGGTTGCGCCATGGGTCTGTGGGCCGCCCTTCTTCTCACCCCCCTCATCATGGAGAATCCATGGCCAGTCCCACCGCGTTTCGATCGCTCATTTATGTTGCAGTAGCATTGATGTTCATCGGCATGATCGCCATCGATCGGCCAGCGCAAGCTCAGCTGATCGATGCCACTCAAGCTCCGAATACCCTCAACGAGGGCATTGCAAAATCTCTCGCCGACCAAATCGGCACCGGTCAGGGAGATATCAATACTCCCGACTCGTCGATCTTCATCATCAAGCGAGATCCTTTTCGCTCGATTCGGCGGGGACGTCAGCTCTTCCAGCGCAAATTCACTTTGGGCCAAGGCCTCGGACCACGCACCGGCGATGGCTTCGGCGATATCGACAACGATCTCTCGATCGGTGCCGGCGTGGCTGACAGCTGTGCCGAATGCCATGGCCGGCCGCGCGGCTCGGCAGGCTTCGGCGGCAATGTCGTCACCCGCCCGGACAGTCGGGATTCACCCCATCTTTTTGGCCTCGGATTGCAGGAGATGCTGGCTGACGAGATCACCGGCGACTTGCGAGCCATTCGTGATCAAGCCATTTCCGATGCTCAGTTGAATGGCACGGCACAAACCCGTTCTCTCAACAGTAAAGGCATCAACTACGGCAGCATCACAGCATTCCCCGACACCACTGTCGACACCACCCAAGTCGCGGGCGTCAATCCGGACTTGCGGGTCCGGCCTTTCTTCGCCGAAGGCACTACGATCTCCATGCGCGAATTCATCGTCGGTGCGCTCAATGCCGAAATGGGGCTCGAGGCTTTTGATCCTGCGCTCGCTACCGCCGCCGCCGGAGGCACGGTAACCACCACCGCGGGCATGGTGCTCGACGGTAGCCAAGACGCTATCGAAGGCACGCCGGTGACCGGACCGGGCCATGATAGCGATGGCGACGGCCTGGTCGACGAGATCGATCCCGCACTGGTCGATCATCTGGAATTCTATCTGCTCAACTACTTCAAGCCCGGTACCGATCGGCAGACATTTTCCAGTTATTACGGTCGCTACCGGATGAGCCAATTCGGTTGCACGTCATGCCATATCGCGGATCTGGTGATCGACCGGGATCGCCGCGTTGCCGATGTCGAAACGGTCTACGATCCGAATGCCGGCATTTTCAATCGCCTCTTCGCCACTGCCACTGCCAAAGTCAACACTGTCGATGACGGCTCGGGCTTTCCGCTCATTCAGGAACCCGCACTGCAGTCTTTCGTGGTCGAGAATATCTTTACCGATTTCAAGCGCCATGACCTCGGACCCAATTTTTGGGAACGCAATTACAACGGGACATTCCAGAAGGAATTCATGACTGAGCCTTTGTGGGGAGCCGGCTCGACTGGCCCCTACGGTCACGATGGCCGATCGATCACGTTGCGCAATGTGATTCTTCGTCACGGTGGCGAAGCTCAGTCAGCGCGCAATGCCTTCGCTTATGCACCGCACTACAAACAAAGGCAGCTACTGGATTTCCTGGCCACGCTGATCCTATTCCCGCCGGATGACACGGCATCGAATCTCAATCCGGGAGATCCCACCACGCCGAACTTTCCACAGGAAGGTCACGGTAACATCGCGCTCGGTGTGCTCTTCAACGATCCTTTCGATCCTGAATAGCCATCGCTCCTGAGCCTTTCTTTCCACGCCGCGTAGGCCTCAAAGACTTGTCGAGAAGTCCTGACGCCTGCGCGGCGGTCGGCTTATCCGCTTCTTCCTGAGCAAAGCCAAGATGCTCAGGGTTCTCGATAAGCGACTTGTACTTCCGTCATCTGGCCTTCGAACGGTGACGGAGAATGCGGATAGCTCAGCCCGTCCGAATGATAGGTCAGCGTCAGATGTAGGCTGCGGCAGGTTTCCGGCTGGCTCGCGACGATAATATGCGTCTGACTCTGTTTCCCAGCGAGCAGCGCGTGAGCTTGCCTCGAAGGTACTGATGTCCATTCAGAGATCGCGAATCCGGCTCGCTCGAGCGCCTCGATAAAATACGAATGGGCGATGCCTTCATGAAAAAAGGCAAAACTACGATACTCGCCGCCCTGGCCACGACCGTGCTTCCAGGTCCGCTGCCGATCATTGAGGATGGGTAGCGCCCGATCCTCAAGACTCGATCCGCGCGCCAGATCGGCTAGCGCCGGGACCCACTTGGGCATGCTCGCGCTCAATCGGCTCTGCTCCCACCCCTGGCGCAATTCTCGCGCCGTGATCTCTCCCAACTGGAACACCGTCCGGCAGGTCGCCAGCTGACGGTCGGTATCCTCTTTCAACTGCCGGCATTGTTGCTTCAGAAAAGCGGGATCGATCTCGACGGCGGGATCGGAGGACTCAGCCGCGAGAGGGGGCTGCGCGAAGGACAGGATCGTGATCACCAGGAGAATAGCTCGCATAGCGCAATTTACGGAGCCGAGCACTCGAAGATTCACTCTAACCCGCCCTTCTCACGAGGAATCTGTTGCGAAACGCAAGGCGGGAGCCGAGGCTGAATTGCGTAGTCATCAAAGAACCAGAATCATTCGAGAGGGCGAAGCTCGAATTCGCATTTTCCAATCAAGGCGGTCGAGCCACCTTGGCCTCAACGCAATCTGGTTTACGATCAACTCTTCAATTGCCAGAAAATCGAGGTGTCAGATGAGCGTCGTTCGAGTTATTTTTTGCGCTGCCATGGCCGTCATGATCAGCTGTGCCCAGCCCCAATCCAGTCGACAAGCCGAATCTCCAGACAGCACCCCATCTCTTTCCGCCGAGCAGCGGCAGCAGCTCATCGCCGAGGCCGGAGCACCTCTATTCGAAGGCTTGGGAGAGCATCATCACGCCATCGAGAGCCGGCATCAGGGCGCCCAAAGATATTTCGATCAGGGTCTGGTGATCGCCTTCGCGTTCAATCACGCGGAGTCGATTCGATCCTTCCGCGCGGCGCAGAAGCTGGACCCCGAGTGTGCGATGTGCTTTTGGGGCGAGGCCCTCGCCAGCGGCCCCAATATCAATGTCACGAGCAACGGCAAAGCCATCATGTCCGACGACGAGCGGGTCGCGGCCTTCGCCGCCGTGCAAAAAGCGGCCGCCCTGGTGAATCCGGACAATGAAGTCGAGAGCGACTATATCGACGCCCTATCGACTCGTTACGATGGCGATACGGCCAGCGACCGAGTAGCTCTGGACCTGGCATATGCCGATGCCATGCACCAACTGGCGGCGAAATATCCCGACGATGACGACGCGCAGGCGCTCTTCGCCGAAGCTCTGATGAATACCATGCCCTGGGATTATTGGCTCGACGGTACTCATCCCAAACCCGAAACCGCCGAGGTGATCACCGCTCTCGAGACCGTTCTCGAGCGTTCGCCCCACCATCCCCTGGCTCTTCATCTCTACATCCATGCGGTGGAAGCCTCCACTGATCCTGGCCGCGCCGAGCAGGCCGCCGACGCCTTGGCTGATCTAGTGCCTGGTGCTGGGCATCTCGTGCATATGCCAGCCCATATCTACTGGCGTGTGGGTCGGTACCACGACGCGGCCGAGGCCAATGTGCGCGCCGCTCAGGTCGACGAAGACTACATCGCTCAATGCAATGCCCAGGGCTTTTATCCAGCCCTCTATTACCCCCACAACATCCACTTCCTGTGGGCGGCGTCGAGTATGGAGGGACGTAGCCAAGTCGCCATCGAGGCAGCTCGCAAAGTGGCTGCCAACGTTCGCCTGGAAATGATCGAGCAATTTCCGTCCGTCGAGTTCTTCCACACCATTCCCCTTCTCGCGCTGACGCAATTTGGCAAATGGGACGAGCTGCTCGCCGAACCCCAACCGCCTACGGATCTCGAATTCTCAAACGCCATCTGGCGCTACAGCCGGGGCACTGCCCTGGCGCGACGCGGCGATATCGCTGCGGCCCGGGCCGAGCATGAGGAGCTCGTACCGCTATTGGAAACGGAGAAGATTCTTCAGCTCGACGGCCAGGATTATCCGGCCAGTACGGTGCTCGCGATCGCCAACGAGCTGGTCTTGGGCGAGATTGCTTGGGCTCAAAACGAGCAGGACACCGCAATCTCACATTTCGAGAAGGCCGTCGCGACTCAAGATAGCCTGCCCTATACGGAGCCACCATTCTGGTACTACCCGACCCGACAATCCCTCGGCCTGGCTTTGCTCCAAGCCGGCCAAGCCGCCGCCGCTCAGAGCATCTACGAAAAAGACCTCCGGATTCATCCGAGAAATGGCTGGTCTCTCTTCGGCCTGCTCCAAAGCCTCGAAGCACAGGGCATGGATGATGAAGCCGCCGCGGTCAGAAAAAGATTCGAGAAAGCGTGGTCTCTAGCTGATATCGAGCTGACCGGGTCGCGGCTCTGACCTGAAACTGCAAGTTCAGCAGCAGGTACCAGAGCCGGTTCTCTGGTCCCTTCTCCCCCCGGCGACCGGGGGGAGAGGGGGCAAGAAAAAGGCAGAAGAGCAAGTTTCAACCTCGTATGATCCGCCGGCTTGGAGGCGGGGCCCCCACTGACCTGAAAATCCCTGCGAAGCCGGAGACCCACCTTGAAGAGTCGTCTGATAAAAGCGCTCGCCGTCTTGCCGTCGGACTTCCTTCGTCGGCGAATTGTGCTCTGGGCGGTAGAAAACGAAGACCAAGATCTCGTCGACCGGCTCCTGCCTAGCCTCGCTTCAGAGCGCATCACGGATTGGCATGGTTTCCCGCTGGAGTTCGTTGCCGCCCGCCAAGACAATCTGATGGTTCTCGAAGAGCTTCTCAAGCAGCGCCAAGATCTCGATATCCGAGCTCGCTTTCTCGGTCAGACTCTTTTGCACGCCGCGGCGTCGGGCGGTGGCCTGGCATGCTGTCAATTTTTACTCGAAAAAGGCGCCGATGCCAACGCCAAGAACCGCGGTGAGACACCTCTTCACGATGCTGCAACGGCCTCTCTTGAAGTCTGCGAGTTACTCTTGAACGCAGGCTCCGAGCTCGATTGCGGAGCAGGTGAAGCGGGCACTGCATTATCGAGAGCGGGAAGAAATCCCGAGATCGCGGAATTCCTGCTCGCCCAGGGAGCTAATCCCGAAGCCGCGGACCTCGCTGGCAAGACTCCATTGATGAATGCCTGGCATCCCAAAACAGTACAACTGCTGCTCGACGCTGATGTCGACGTGCATCGCATCGACGACTCCGGGAGGGACGCCCTGAGCTACGCCGCACAACAAGGCGACGACATCATTCCCATATTGGTGGCGGCAGGTGCCGAGATCCGTCGCCGGGATACCAAAGGCCTTTCGCCCCTCGGCTACGCCATGTGTGGGAACTTCCAGGAGTACCCTGAAGCCGTCGCCGCCCTTCTGGCCCACGGCGCCGATGTCGAGGAAGTTCTGATGCAGCCCGATCTCACACCCTTGGCCGTCGCCTGCTTGCACGCTCAGCTGCCGGTGATCCCGATTGTTCTCGAGGCCGGCGCTGAGATCAATGCCCGATCGCCGTCGGGCAAGACTGTGCTGCAAAGGGTGCGCGAATCTCGCCGAGAAGCTCCCGGCTATTTCAAAGCCAAGCTGAGCAAGGTTGAAAAAATTCTATTGGCTGCCGGTGCTGACTAGCGGTGCGATTGCCAAATAACGTGCACCACCAAGGCCGGCGAAGCGTTCGGCCTGCAAGGCGCGTCGACGCAGTCGATGCGGGGATATCGGCGAGGAGACGCAACGCCGAAGGCCGAAATGCAGCGCCGGCCGACTGGCACG
>JAOBYG010601049.1:0-14771 GCA_025403545.1 Epizoanthus stellaris | reverse complement strand
TACCATGTTTTGAAATTATAGTGCGTTTCTAGCGATTTCAGAAACGCAAATTTCAAAATTTTCCCGGGGGAGCATGCTGCCGGAGCCCCCTAGAATTCGCTCACGCCTTCGGCGTTCGCACAAAGGACGCTCGCTTCAACCCTCCCTTTTCGAACTGGGCCCCCCCTTTCTCAAATTTCTGGATCCGCCCCTGTTTAAACCTCCAATGTTAATACCGTATGTACCGTACCCTGTTGTAGTTAAGGTAATATTTTTAAAAACCATAATTTTAAAAATTTTAATTTTTGTGCAACACACATGGATAGAAGCATAATTATTTTCTTACTTTTGTCTGTATAGATTAATATTGAGTTCATCAGTGCATCAGTGATATCCATCATTAATTTTTATAGATCGTGTCCATTTCTGGGATTTTGGTGGACATCCAGATTATGATGAAATACGAACAGAGCTGTATCATCAAACCCAGGTATGGAAATATATTGCAAGATGCAGACACTTCAGATATGTATCACACACACACACACACACATAAATTATGTTGTACAATCTTGACTGTAGATATTTGTATAGATATGCACACATATATTTTGATATCTGATGTGTGTTTCACAATGTACATCAGGGTTTGATGAGATTTGTGCATGTATTAAACATTGATAATATTTTCAATACTGAAATTGTTATTACTGAAAAGTCTGGCCTTGATATAAAATGAAATTCTCCTAACTGGCACAGAGTTGCATGAGAGTTGGACTCGAGTTGATCAGAGTTGACTAAAATAATTGTTTGATGAACTCTCATTCAACTTTGCATACATCCCAGCTCATAAAATAAGTTCCCAAGGCACTGGGTGGGTACTGCCTGCACCACTCCTGCTCTCGACCTGCATCCTTTAATCACCTACCTAATTTTGTTTTAAACATTTTAATTATTTTTTATACAAGTTTGAATAAACCAAGTTTGATAATGGTATTTCTGTCGCTTACCCCCCCCCCCCCTCCATTCTTGTTCCCTACAATTCTTTGTTCCTACCCAACTGTGTTTCTCCTGTGCACATAAAGGCATGCATGCTGGTGTATGACGTAACAAACAGATTGTCATTTGAGTGTCTGGACAGCTGGCTTCAGGAGCTGACGTCCAGTGGAGGTGCACAGAGTGCCATCATTGCCGTAGTGGCAAATAAGGCAAGTAACCAGCTTTGCGTGAGTCTTTTGTTTTTAAGAAAGTTGATAGTTATTAAGCTTGGACTTAACCACAGGGTTCTTCCCCTAATCTCAGTATAAATTTTAGGGACTTTTCATGGACTTTTCGTGGTATCATTAAAGCCATTTTAAGGACCCACAGCACCCAATTCCCAAGAAACTTATTCACATAAAATTTGCATTTATTAATAACTGCCAGTTTCTTTGCAAGAGATGAGGAAAAATAAATTTAAGGACTTTTCATGAACTTTGGAAGCTTTTCAGAAAATTTGTGGACTTTTGAGAGGGTGAAAATGGAGTTAACTGACTAGTGTATAAATGTCAAATTTTCTTTGTACTGTAAACGTATAAAAGGGTCATATTTTTAATGTATATGGCAAAAATCAGGCTAATAACGATAGCATAAATTTCCATTTAAGAGAAACTATGAACAACTGACTAAGGCAATTTTCTAGTGACTACTGACTAAAGTGCTTTTTTCTTACTGTTTACCGACTACAGTGGTACCCCATTTTCACCCGGCCTCCTATTAGTTGTCAATTTCTTGAAGACTATAAATAGCATCTTATAACTTGCAAGCAACATAACAACTGATTTCTTGCTAATATTCGGCCTTTTCTTTTACTTTGAATACTATAATTCAAAACTTTCTCCAAGTTGGCAATAGATTGTTCCAACATCCTACTAGAATTTCTTCAACAATGTATACTACAAGTAACTACATCACTAAAGTTGTTTTTAAAAATAAAGTTTGACTCATTGAAACCTCACTTGCTTGAAGCACACACCTCCACACTCATTAATTATTCACAATCCAAGGGCCACACCGTGCCAAATGAAATCACCAATATTTCCACATATCTTGCTCCGGATGGCAAGAAGATGCGAAATTAAGTCTCCACATTTGCAAATCTACGCTTGATCACAATTTCCGTGTTAAAAGGTACGACGCAAGCAAACACAGGGTGCGGATTTGACAAACAAGCCGAAACCGTCCCGAGTTGCTCGCACAACACACAAATATAGTTCTGTGGTCAAGACTTAACTACTATACGAAGCTTACAAGTCACAGTTATAGTAAACTTAACCCCAAGAAATAACGTAGTATTCACGACGCCTTTCAATGTATGTCAAACAGCTTGACGAAAACTGCCGCCATTGTTGGCATTTGCCGTCTTTCATATTTCTCAAATTCTATCAGTTTCATTTCAGTGCACAGCTACCTCACTAAAACTTACTCATTCTTAGTCTTTATCTCAGACTGTTTATGTCTTCTTTTGCCTTTGCTTACGAAAGGAATATCAAAAGAATAGACTTATACGAGAAAACCCTGAAAAGAAATAGAACTCAAAGCAGCACCACGCGTTATTTAGCAATCCCCGTTTTATTGGGAGAAGAAAAGTGGTGCGATCGATCGACCTTCCAACGTACACCAAACTCAAAAGCAACTTACTCAAGTTTCCTTCAGTTTCACAACTGTTTTCCGCAAAGAACTTTCTTTCTTCAAATTATAATGACAAATATCTTGCTCAGCCGCATCGAACTATCATTATAAATGACTTTTGATGAGTGTTTTACGGGTTTAGTTCTAAATTTTGGCGCTGCCATCGGAATCACATGTTCCCAGCAGCCAAAACTTCAACTTCGCTTTTTCCAACCTTGCAAGCATCTTTCAGTCCTGAAATTGCACACAAAAGTATGCTGTTAGTTCTAGTGTGTTACCGTCAGCGAATTCCTCTTTCAAATTGGTGCATCAGCAGTAGAAATGCGAGAATTTTTCAACAAAATTCTCACAAACAACATGGCTTACCATTTCCAACCCTAAAACTCACCCACAACGCGCCTGCAATGCATCAATGTACATTGAACAAAGAAATGAAATCCGATTGGACAATCACCTGTCAATCATCGATATGACAAGTGCCAAAACTTTTCTGAACCAGTCTTTTCTGAGAAAAATGAACGTTTGGAGACTGGGACTAGTTCAAAATGGCGGCAAAGATGTGGAGTTTCGCTGCTAAGAAATCGGCATTTGTATCATCTGTTTTACAGCGAATTCTTACATGTAGAACCTGTCAAAAAGCTGCTTGCTATTCGAGTTCAAATCTTGCAATGACACAAAGCGTTTATGTTGGATATGCGAGATTGACAAGAATTAGGCATATTCACACACGCGATTTCTCCAAAGTTTTATTTTGGCCGGCGACAAGTCGACATCGAGGTAAGATAAAGATATTCTCTTATTTTTTATCAGTAGCATATTTCTGTATTGTTATTTATACAGTGACAGTCTATACCTTTTAAGTGTAACCTATTTATGCGCGAGTCAAATCCAAACGCGAACATCCCCCCCGGGCAAACCCCTGCCCAGGAAGCATTTATTTTGGTCAAATGCCCGGCTGTCCGTTCCTACCATGGCCACGATGTTCAAATGCCCGGCCATCCAGTCTATCACACCAATACCATATGAAAAAATAAACAAATGGACAACATCTAGCATATACGTTCTTTTTAATAAACGAAACAGTTTCAGTTTTATACAACTGTATAAAAGCAAAACATACAGCATTCTGCATTTTCGTAACTTGTCATTATAAGCCATGGACGTGGAACCATGAAATATAGAAAATGAACACAACAAGACTCGACGTGTCTATAAAATATTAATTCAAACTTTCTATCGCATCATAAAGTGCAAAGTATGTGGCGACACCTTCAAATACTTGAAATACAAGCAACAGAATTCACCACGGAAAACGGAAAGCTATATATTTATAGTGTCGGAATGTTTCTTTATTATTAAAAATATACAAATTATAAAATCGGCTTTGGCTTGGCGCTATGTCATATGTGTTTACTTTCTATTTTCCAGAAAGAACGGCTTCATTCTGCGAGCCGAAAATCAAAAGAATGAAAACGGTGCTTGTTGGCGCCGTCGGGAATAATAACCGGATGTTAATACGTACTATGTGCGAGTTTTACTTCCGGTGTCAAATGCCCGGGGGTTGGGGACTCGATTAGGCATCAAATGCCCGGCCATCTGGAGCTCAATTGGGGTCTAATGCCCGGGGTTTGCCCGGGGGGGGATGTTCGCGCTTGGATTTGACTCGCACATTAGTGTACAGTAGTCATATCATGAAAAAAATATATAAGCTTTAATAGCAAATATATGAAGTAAACGTTAAGGTGCAAGGTGGGGAATGGGGGTTAGAACTTTGAAAATGGTCAGTGGATATTTATATGCTCCCCAAACAAATATATATACTGTATATATGTCAACATGTTTGACAAATGTACCTGGCTAGATGGATATAGGATTTACTACGAAAGAACCCCACTATTCAGGAAGGTGCATTAATAATCATCAAACACGTTAACAGGTGCCGGCTAGATTACAAGATGATGGAATGCTTTGATCAACCAGTACAGTGACCAGACTCCTATTCAAACTGCAAGCCGCTTCCTGATGATCTAGACACCGACATGATACGACAGTGACAGGAACTGGGAAAATCTGACTTCACACTTTTATACTAGCTAGTACAAGCGACCGATAAATGCCCAAGACAGTGATGCTTCATATGTGGGCAGTTTACCCGCTGACTTCCTATAAACTATATTCTCGAAATATGTGCTGTATAAGCGCTAAGTAAGATCAGGGACAACCGTTATTAACGAGCGCGGGAAACTCTGCACTCTACAGGCGGCTCGAACTTCCGCACTTCTACTTGAACTCCTAATCCATTCTAGCAAAAGAAGTGTCAATACAATCGTCAAGAGACATACCTCATCCCTTCTGTCACCTAACAGAATCCAGCTCCAAAGACAGCAGAGAATTAGCACAGAATATCGAGCTTATCTTTCAAAACAGGCGCCATCTTTCTCAACCGCAGGACAGGTCCAGGCAAGTTATGGCGCGCTTTGTACCGATGTCACGTGCTTTTGTTTTGATTGACAGTACCGTATGAATGAATTTTTACAAAGCACTGTTCATGTGTGCAGTGTCATTTCGAACCAATCATATTTCAGGATTATCAGTTGATATAGCAACTTACTCGACCGAAAAGAAAGGGACAATCACAATGGCGTCGGTTTGAGTTGTAGTAAAGTTTTTTTCTTTGGGCCCGGGGAGAACTGTCAAGTTGTACCTCTGAAAGCTTGTGAAGGTAAGTCGTATTTATCTGCATTTGTTGTATTGGAACACTTTCAGAAACAAGGACATTTGTGTCCTGCTTTCCATGATCAACTTGGGGGAGTCCTTCTCGGGAAATATTTTTTATTCAATTCAGGACACCATCGGTATTTTGTCATGGGCCATTGTCGCCGAGTTATTCACAGTTCAGTGAAGTAGATTGATGCTGAAGTTTGAAATTTCTGTAGCTTGTGCTGCAGACTGCGCGTTTATTTTATCATAAATTCATAATTTCAATTTATATTTGATTTGCAGAATCGATGCGAATCTGTTTTCAATGATCGTTGACCTTAGATCTTGTTCGCGGATTGCCCCGCGAAGTTACAACAACAGATTACAATGGTACAAAATCGTAAACAAATGAATGGAGTTCACCAAACATCCACTAAAACTTGAGCTATGAAATATTTTCGAAAGAAAAATGTTCGCGCTTCTCGATGACAACAGCTATATTTTCTTCCCCTATTAAAAGGGGAAACCCCTTATCAGTCGATTTCATTTGTCGATGATCTGTAATTTTCCCTTTTCGCAATTTCGGATGTTGCTTCTTTCATTCCAAGACACTACTCCTATACCTGAACTTCGAATTGCTAGACCTTCTTAACTGGAAATAATGTGTATAAGATCGGCAACTGCACTATAGTGGTTTTCTCGTCAGTTACTTTAAAATTGTAAGTCTTTTAGCGCGAACAAGTTTCAATGACATTCCTGCACTCCATTAACTGACCGCAGAATGAAATGTGTCTCGGCGAATCGCGCCATTTCGTGTGACTTGATTCGTATCAAATGATTGAGTGATGATAGTTTGCTTTTTAAAATTTATTTATACCCGAAGTTCGTGCTGCGTGAGCAAATTTTGGTTTCATGATTCTAGTATCGTTCCAGTGGTAGAATGGAATGAAAGTTTTAATTTGTGAAAGTTGCGCCCCGGCGAGTGTACGGTTGGGGCTGATTGTGATGCAAATGTACTCATCAGGTGAGCTTCTTCTATGTGTTTTGAAATTTCAAACAATTGACCCTTCATTGATTCAGGGGCTAGTGCGGACTTGTGCTGATAACAGAAATAGATCGATTTCGAAATCGTCTCATTTTCCGACTGCTCGCCCTATGAAACACTCCTAAATTACTATTTGAAAAACCGTGCATGTCTCAATCTGCTCCCGGAATGTTTATAATGCTGAGGGCTTTGACAAAAATCTAGGTTTTCATGAAAATAGCTGAGTCACCAGAAAATTTAGACTTCTCGAAGAAAATAATATGTGTATACTGAACATGAGAAGGTATCAGTTCTCGAAGGTTTGTGTTTTAACTTGACTTCTTGATATTAGGAGTTCACAATACATTTGTACAAGATGTACAAGGCATTTTTAAATAGCAAACCGTTGGGGATTAGCAAGTTTATAAGGACGCGAAATTTGTTTATATTGCAGTCAAAGAAACGCAAAACGGAATTGTGATTCCTTTTCTGCTCATGGCAGATTGGAGAGTAGCCTTTTCAAAGCTGTGGAGTTTTTTTTACGATATTAAAAAAACTACTAAAATGCAATTGAATGTCCCAATACATAACTATACACTAGATGAAACATGACGTAACTGTCCGAACTATTGCATGTCGTGTATCAATTCTGAAAATCGCACGAACAAAAAATGGAATGACAATTATGGCTTAATAAGCAGTGATACTGTCATGTCTGAGCGTGAAATTTAAACAATTTCTCTGGTATTTATTTGAATCCAGTCTGTTGGTCCATCCCTACTAAAAGTACTATAAACCAATCTTTGTCTTTGAACTACTTGTTTCAAACTTGCTTTTCAGATGCGCTATTATATAAGTCTTCACAGTGCAATAATTGAATACAAAAAATCCCATCTTTCACTGCCACTGTTTCACTGAAAAACATTGTTCAGTGGAAGCAAGATAAAATAACAATACAAATTAAAAGCTTGGATGATATATCTTTCATAGCTCCCTCGCAGGTTTTGTTTGTAATTTATACTTCTAGATCATAATTTTTCTCCTAATTAGGGTACTTTTATCTTGGTGCACGTATGGGATTTAAAAGAAACGTCGAAGAGTCTTGTTTGATGGCTCACATAACATTCCGGTTCACAAGGACAGACTAGCACTGCCATACAAATCATACAATGGCTTTTTTTTAAGAAACCAAAAATTTTTGGTTGCAGGCTATTCAGCAGTATACTAGTTATAGTTACAAGTTCAGGCAGATTCAAAGATTTGGCGAGATACTATACACTGTTTTGTTCTGCTTTTTCCTTTCGATGACCGAGTGTGCTTCCAGTCGTGTACGGAGTACACATACATGTATACTGAGAAGAACTGAGCTGAGAACGGAGAAAATATAGTAAGGCATTTGTGTATACTCAAACGAGTCTAAAGATATCTAGACACAATTTAGACTAAGAAATAGCACGA
The DNA here is from genome assembly GCA_025403545.1 of Epizoanthus stellaris. NCBI lineage: Eukaryota > Metazoa > Cnidaria > Anthozoa > Zoantharia > Epizoanthidae > Epizoanthus > Epizoanthus stellaris. Next base: position 6,940 of record JAOBYG010601049.1, on the reverse strand, counting down.
AGGAAATACAATATATAGCAGTTCAGCTGATGTTTTATGGCCCAAGGAGGTAGGCACTTTAGTCTTATTTTATGCCCATTTAGCAGGAGGTAGAAAAGTTAGTTTATGACTTCCTTTTGAATACAATGTCAATGGTTTATCTAGTTTATACTCGCGTGTCACAACCAAATCCGTGGGGGGCTAAATTGTTTAAGGTTTGAGTCGCTGATCTTTCGGCACGTGTGGTTTTCACGCCCAAACAAATATTTTATGCTAGTCCCTCTAGATATTGTCTGAACAAAAAACGGCTCTAACAAAAAAGTTTTCCAGACTTGCCATCGGTCAGTAGAAACCGGCTAGTATTATAATTTCGACTGCGTGGATCAAAGCCAATAAAAGAATAATGGCGGTACTCGTCAAAACATAATCCCTCAGAACTCTTTTCACTATAGTTAATCCTTCAGCAGCTCTAGACACCAATTATTAAACGGAACTCAGTTTCTTCTAATTTAGTCTTGGCGCATTCAAAACACTGCGTTCTAATTTTCATTGGAGAATCTTTTGTTAAGAATTTTATTAAAAATCTAACGTGGTGTAAACTGTAACTGTAAGTAGGAAAAGATGTATGTATAGATTCTAAAATAAAAAGGAGAGGCAAAACGAACTTTAACAGAAAGAAATGCTATGGTACGCAGTTTAATCTTCGCATATTAGTTCAGCGGAATACACAAACTTTGTGCAAACGTTTTCAACGTCCAGGACCGCAGGGCCTATTCTATAGAATGCCTAAACACGTGGCAGGTTGATCGATTTTGACTCAAGTGATAATAATGGAATTTCTTTGAAGAGAAAATAAATGAAAGCGACTGTCGGATTATTATTCATATTGTGAGCTAAGGTGATTATGTTTTATTTAAAGACTCGGATTGTCGGATGGAAACTATTCTTCCAAGTGTGGCGAACGGCTGCGAAATGTTTGCGTGCAACACCCTTTTTCAATGTTCTCCTTACTTGTTGCAATTGACGGATTTTTCAATTTTATTGCCAATTCCAAACTCTAATATATGCTTTTCATCCCATATTGTAACCCAATATAGACTGTTAATTGCCAAGCGTTGGCGTGGCGCACGAGCTGCCTGTTATACTCACTAACTTTTGTTCTCGGTTTATGTAATGTCTTTATAAGCCAATATTCGGCAATTTAAATAGGTGCAAATATTGCTAGGATTTTGCTAAATACGATGCAAAAGAACCTATTGTTTTTTATCGTTTTTGTGGGATTTGACCCTACAACTTGAGATATTTGACTCAAAGTACAATTAGAAAGAAGATGGTTGAAAGAACTTAAACTTGTAATAACTTCCGTTCCTCCTTAAGGCACAACTTTCTTTGTCTCGGGGACGCACGACTCGATGAGCTATCAGCTCATTAATAACTAAAGCTTTTGTTCAGTTTTGGTAAAGTTAATTTATTTCGACAGTCGTAAATTTGAATGACAGGTAATAGCAGTTAAGTCTGCAGATATATACTTAGTCAGTGAGCAATATTAATAAACGACGCGTTTATTCCTCAAAACTACAAAAGCGTTTCACTATACAGAGCACGAAATATCTAAGGTCCTCAGATACAGAATACAGACGTAACATGGTGCCAGTAGAAAACAGCTGACAGTTTATACTGCGATTTTAAGTGTATCTGCAAATGCTTTCCTGTAAATTGATAAATTACCTTTAAATCCATTTCGTACAAAACCTGGGCAAAGGTTGGTAGTGGCGTCCAACGCCCTGTGCAAACAATGGCTATACACACCCCGCTGCACTGTCACAACGTGTGTTGTTACTCGACTGGTGATTATGCAGCATTTAAACATGTTTGGCTATCAATTAGAACGCACACAGAAGATGAGTTTGCAACATGTATCCAGCAAATTCAGTCTAATTAAGAACTGTTTAAACAAGACTGAGATAGATTACTTCGATACTAGAACGGCATTACGATAGTCGCTTGCCTGCTACAACAAGATTAGTTAAGGAGGACATCTCATCCATTTGATATTGTGGGGTGGAAGTGGAAGAAAATTGATAGATCAAAACAGGCAGGAATGAAAACAAGTTAGAGCGGAGTCGAAAAAGTCATGTCTTGTCTTTGTAATGTCTTTATAATTACTTTGTGATTCCATTGGTTCATCAATTTACTTCCAGCGAATCACGAAAGGAAGTAACAATACTATTCTTTCTTAGCCAATCACGCTTCAGACAACACGTATGCGACGCGCGACATTTTCCCGCCATTTTACAGCCACCTCATTGGCTGAATATACTGCTGATTTTAATGTATTTTTACTTATTCGACACTCATGCGAAACCCGCTCTATAACGAAACGTTGTTGTAAAGGGAAAGAGAAAGTCAGAGATACAACGTTTTGCAGCCTAACTTTGAACAATAAAATAATCTGCAAGTAACTCGTTCTTCTCCCCTTCCCCAAAAGTATCAATTATATATCTAAGATGATTTTTAAAAACATCTATCATAAAAATAAAAAAATTTAAATTTTTTGTTTTGTTTTGTTTATATTTTATATTTTTTTATTTCTTCCCCTCTTTTCATTTCCAACTTCGAGTGCTTTTCACTGCTGCAGGTAGCTTGCTGGTATCACCGATTTCCACTCGGTTATCCTCTGACACAAATCCTACAGCTGAATCTCTTTAGAACTAAGTCCATTTTCTCACACTTCGAATGGCTTCATTTTATTGGCATGATGCATGTTCTTAAAAATCACCTTAGTCTTTGGCGAGTGTTAAAAAGATTTTGGAAGGGTTGTGACTATCATGGGAAATTTCGAAACACCTTCGATAATCGTCGAAAAATCTTCGAAAATATTCAGTACAACGTATTTAGTGTGATAATTAGATGCACAACATACAGCCACACTAACTAACTAGCTGCACTTGAATCCAGCCTAGCGATTCAGCTGACTCTTTTTGTTATACATAGTACAACCAACTTTGTTAAATAAAAGTAGTACATTATAATAAATCTGTTGGTAATAGATGCCGCGGTCTGGATTGAAAACGTTTCACCAAAATTAAATAGACTGTATGGAAAATAAACAAACTCTCGCCTGCACTAAATCATTTTTATGTTTTTCCAACAACCCTTTTGAATCATCTGTGCCCACTTGTAACAAAACAAGAAAGGTAATGCCATTTCCACTGAATTAAGTGTGATTGCTTAGAGATTTACCTGTTTTTAATTATCTCGCAAAATATAACAATAATTGTCAAATATGTTTACGAGACATTAATTATATAGAAGGCATAACTGCTTCGGTTTTATTTAATTGAGTTCTTAGTTGAGTTCCTGTTATTTGTTAAACTGGTTGATTTTTAGGGAACGCAAACTAAACAAGAAAAGGCGAAAAAATGGCGACAAGGAGTTAACAACATGCACAGGTAAAACGAGAATATACTAATAGGTAATAATAATAATCAATGGTTTAATTAGTCAACAATTATTCCACGACAAAATGTTATTATTTGTACGTTTGTATAAGCCAATCGGAATTCAGGGTAAGTTAAGATAAATCTCTTGTATACTTTCATTTTCAAAAGTAGGCTTTATACCTGTGCGAACAGGTCTTCGTCAGAGCAACAGAAGAGGGTTAGCGCTCGAAACGGCAGCTCAAATCTTCCACCTTCACGGCCAAACATATAACACATCAAGTTATAGTTTGATCAATCTACATTAAAATGATTTCGAAGTTTACTTCCATTTTAAGCACACTTGTTTGCTTTGGATAAAGTTGTTTTCCGTATGTGATGTGACTGAGGGCCAAAACTCAGTTAAATTAACTGATAATATGAAAATGCTATACATTTAATACCCATAAATTGGTAATTAGTAAAAGTTTATGTCGTTAATATTTGCAGAAGCTAATGATTCTTTACTTGTCACCAACCATCTGGCCGATATAAAACCGTTAGATAAGCAAACTGGCTAAGCAATTTTTTGCTCAGCAAAGAAAGTCTATTTTAAAAATAACCATGTTGGCGATAAACAGATATAAAGCCCAGCTTAGAACAACTTTTTAAATACTGTATTATAAGTAAGATCGGGGACTAAACATGATGTACAGGCATTTACTGTTGTTTTCAGCGCTTTATGTTCCTTTGTGTCTCATAAACAATATGTTGAAATACGGTTACAGGTCAACACCTAAAGCTAACATTGCCGTTGAAACAAGGAAAGCGACATCACCAGCTGAAGTAAAAAGTAAGCGAGATATTTTTTGTATTGAGGTGGAATATATTGAGGTTATCATTGAAATAGAAATAAATAAGGAAACAACGAACCCAAATCGCTATAATTTAAGTCAAACATTCCCTTTCATAGTTGCAAAACAATACAAAAAATATATTTTGAAGACAATATGAGACTGTCATGTAATTTACTTTTTTCCTTCAGAAAATGCAGAGAACATGTTGTCGAAACTGAGCAAGAAGATGGAGCAGATTGTAGGATTGGAGCAACTGAAAAGGGAAGTATACAGTTTTGCCAAAGGTACAATCATGCAGAAGATCAGAGCGACAAGAGCAGGGAAACAGAGAGAACACACTTTGAATCACACGGTGTTCGTCGGCAATCCCGGAACAGGAAAAACAACATTTGCACGTCTCATATCCGGTACAATATTATTCATTGTTATATGGCTTGCTAAATTTGAGCGCTCTCATTGGTTAATTTAAGGAAATTAAATTAACTTAGGATATGAACTGCTATTGGCCAAGTAAGTGCCATAAAGCTTTTTTTGAAAAAAACCCAAAGAGCTAGAAACGCCCCGTTGTTCGGTCAGTACCGTAAGTTAGTTACAGATCATAAGAAATAAGAATGGAAAAAAGGCTCGGTCCGTACCTTATGAGGCGAACCGCGCACTCGGCTAATAGTGTTGTTATTGTCTTATTTCTGTATGTGAAAACAGTTACTGTGACAACTTAACTGTCAAACGAAAACGGGAATGAGTGCCAGGGTTGTGGCAAACAAGTACTTTTATCTTCCCTTCTTTATTCTTTAGAAATTCTCTATGAACTTGGAATCGTTGAGACGAATGAATTCGTTGAAGTGCAGCGACCAGACCTAGTAGGAATGCATATCGGTCAAACAGGTCCAAAGACAAGAGATGTGCTGCTGAGATACGAGGATGGCGTCCTATTTATCGATGAGGCATACCGGCTCAATGTTGGAGATTCCGATAAGGATTATGGGCGAGAGGCGCTGGAGACAATAATGGAGAAAATGGAAGATGGCAATCCTGTAGTGATAATAGCCGGTTATCCAACGGAGATGAACAAACTGCTCTCGGTCAACCCAGGATTAAAACGAAGAATTCGCCATTATTTCTGCTTCCCAGATTATTCGGCATTGGAAATAGCAGAAATAATGGAGAAATCAGCCGCGGCAGAAGGATATAACCTTAAGATGCCAAGAAACACCATACAGGAGGTCATAGAGGCGTCATTTAGTGCTGAAACTCGGAGTAGGATGAATGCGGCCCTAGCGCACAGATTACTCGCCGAGGCAAAACGTGCATTAGACGAGCGGCTCTGCTCAATCTCCGACAGCATCTGCAACATTTCGGACTCTGCTGATGAGCTATTTACTATAACAGCAGAAGACATCACGCAAGCAGCAGCTAACCTTCAAAGCTTATAAACTAGTATTGGCCATACTAGTTCCTAGCATTGATTTACTGAATTTAACAAAAAAAAATTCTTTTTGGCGATCGAGTTGAGATTCATCTGGAGTAAGGCAAAAACATAAATCACAAATACATATTTCATAGTCGAAGAAGTGCAAAATTTGAATTAGTGTTGCTGGTAGACCTAGAAGTCAACATACATTTCCAAGAGCGTAAAAAAAGACGAAAAGTGTCGTGTTCAGTTGGGCCGTGAGCACGAATGACAATATAAACACGTAAATTTGTCGTTGCTTTATATTATAATATATGCGGAAATAAATCGCTTACTTAAGGAGATGCATTCCAAGCATTTTTTGACCCACTGAACAGCATATAAACCGATGCAGACAAACTTCGGTACTTTTGACGACTAAAACTTGTGCTTTGCCGACCAAAATGTTTAGTTTATTCGCCAGCTGGTGACTTGAAAAAAAAGTTAATTTCGGGCCCTGCAGAAAATTGTCTTGTTCATTGGTTTGAAATGGTATTTATTTAATAAGAACTACAAATGTAAAGTAAAAAATTAAACTACATTTACCACAGAAGTGTCGATCAAAAACATGGTTGCTATGGTAGCGCAGATTATTGTGTGACCATAGTTTATACATCAAATTATCTTAGGAAACGTTGCAGGATGATAGCTTAAACCGTTTTACCCTGCGAGCAGGGATCTCTCATATCCCCACGAAAATGAGGAGAAAGAGAGACCTCTGCGGGCATCATTTGGATCGTTTGAAGCAGCCGCCGTCCACAAACCAGGACCTACAAGTCAGGTTTGAGACTGGCTTGACGGCTTAGTTTCCACGCAACTCAAGAATTCGCTCAATTTTCATTGTACATTTCATTGTCCATTGCCAAGCGACAAAAAGGCCGCAGATATTTTGAGCAATCACGTTACCTCGTTTCAAATGTGTAATGTCAAAGAGTGTACATCTTGAAAAGGTCTTCGAAACTTTAGCGCTTTCTATGCTAAGATATTGCTCAGTCCAACAGTTTTCTGGCCAACAAAATGCAGCATTACGTTTCTTTGTTATTGATGAGGATACCTTTGCCTGTTTACCAACTGGACACGGAAATTAAAGTAGCTCATCTATCAGTTGTCAGTTGGAGTAGCAGAGCAAAAGAGCTTGCCTCGCTGGATTCTAGTTCCTTTACAGATCGTTCTGTAGTTTTGGTCATTTTGCCGCTGAATTCTTTAATCGCTGACCAACTGAGAGAATTCCAGTC